>CM076570.1:140989409-141253154 GCA_034641835.2 Pinus albicaulis
GGCAGATCTGGGGTTTCTAGGCCTAAATTTGGCTGAGTTCTGTAAATCCCGTTTGAGGGTGTGGATCAATCAGTATTGTTGGTCTTAGATTAGCCAGGCACTGCAGATCTAGAGTTTTCCAGATCTAGAACTTAGCATTGTGTATTCAGAAATATTCTTAATAATAGAGCCCTCCAGCAGCCAAAGACCGGTTTTCCCACCTTGGGTCTTTCCGGGGACAGTTTGTCCAGAAATAACTGTCACTTTGTCTATCTGTGCATGTGCTTATTATAGATATGAATTGGTAGAGATCTGTTATGTGTTTTGCTTTGATGTTAACTTGAATTTATTCAGTTGATAACTTGCATAAGTAGGAGAAGCTTAACCAGATTAACAGAAATAATTTCTGCATAAGAATTAAGATTCAGAAATTTCTACATGGTATCAGAGCAATTGCAGATCTAGAAGGGTCATCAGCTGAAGCATCTGAGGATCTAGCTGTAGTAAGCAGTTGGAAAGGCAGCAGAAAAGCAGATCTGAAGGGACAACGCAGTTTTCAAGAGGAGATTCATGCAAAGGGAAGGGTGATGTTGTCCAGCGCTGTATCCTAGCAAGCCCATGCAATTACTGCGCTGAGGCAGCTCAGAAACAGCGCTGGTTGGGTCTGAAGCCAGCCAGTGTGATTCAGATGTGAATCTGTCAGATCCAAAAAAAGTCTACAGAAAAGTTGCAGAAATTCAGAAAAGCTGGTGGGGTTAAACTTCTGAAGTTTTCAGATTTTTAACCTTAGCACAAGTGACAAAGTTTGGGAAGAGATCAGCTTCTCAGAGAGTTTCTTGCCAAAGGAAACTTGCAGTTTAGTCAGAGGATCAAAGAAGCCGAATCATAGTTGATTTGGTAGATTTCCAAGGAGGGAAATCAAGTGTCAGAGGGAGCAGAGGGTTCACAGTTTGAAAAGGACCCTAGATCCAAGATCTCTAGCATAGAGAAGAGGAGCTCCGACACATTCTAGGCAGATGGCTCCTCATGGACTGCGTGATCAAGATAGGCTAGAGGGCCTCTCAAACTTTTCGATATGGAAAGCTAGGATCCTGATTGTCCTAGAGGCATATGGTCTAAGAGATCATACAGAGCAAACCCTGGCCACGCTGATAGATGCGGATCTCCTAAGGAAGCATAGAGAAGTTGTTGGGCATGCCAAGCGGCTAATAATGGACAGTATCAAGTGTTGAGATTTTGTGTATTTGGGGTAGCATCAATCGTGCTTTAGGTCCCAAATTTTGAGGAAGGACTAAAGTTCACCTGATCTACAAGACCCAGAAATGGATTTGGGAAATTTCATCTGGTTTAGGAGATATTAAATTAATTAATTATTTTAATGTATTTCCTAAGTTAAAACTTAGGAAAATAAAATAATTAAAGTGAATTTAATTAAACATGTGATTGTTTTAAGTCACATGGATCAAGCTTTCTTTTAATCTTAGCCATTGATTAAAAATTTAATCTTGGCCGTTGATTTGTCAACAAGAAAAGTATAAAGGAAAGGCTTGGGGTCATTTGTAAAGACACACAGAGGCAGAGCACTGAAGCTAAGCTGAGATTCTAGGGCGGGGTTACTAAGAATTCTCAAGTGTTTCAGTTGTAGAAGGGAATTTAGACCAAGGGGATAATCTGATCCCGAGGTCTAGAATACACAAGAAGCAGAGAAGAGATCAGGAAAAACGGTGCGGAAGGAAAGCGGCCCGGCAATAGCAAAAACGACATGATTTTGAAACCTGAAGTTACTTGTGAGACCCTTAGGGGCAGCGTAGTGACCGCGTCACCCAGTCTGGGGTAATGCAATCCCTTCCAGTGACAGTGCTGAGCATTTGGAGGCCTTCAGAGGCTGACGTAGTGTCTTTTAAGGGCAGATCTGGGGTTTCTAGGCCTAGATCTGGCTAAGTTCTGTAAATCCCGTTTGAGGGTGTGGATTAGTCAATATTGTTGGTCTTAGATCGGCCAGGTGCTGTAGATCTAGAGTTTTCTCTGTAGGGTTTTCCAGATCTGGAACCCAGAGTTGTGTATTCAAAAATATTCTTAATAATAGAGCCCTCTAGCAGCCAGAGACCGATTTTCCCACATTGGGTTTTTCCGGGGACAGTTTGTCCAGAAATAACTGTCACTTTGTCTATGTGTGCATGTGCTTATTCTAGATCTGAATTGGTAGAGATCTGTTATGTGTTTTGCTTTGATGTTAACTTGAATTTATTCAATTGATAACTTGTATAAGTAGGAGAAGCTTAACCGGATTAACAGAAATAATTTCTGCATAAGAATTAAGATTCAGAAATTTCTACATGGTATCAGAGCAATTGCAGATCTAGAAGGGTCACCAGCTGAAGAATCCGAGGGATCTAGCTGCAGAAAGCAGCTAGAAAGGCAACAGAAAAACAGATCTAAAGGGACAGCGCAGTTTTCAGGAGGAGATTCACACAGAGGGAAGGGTGACGTTGTCCAACGTTGTGTCCTAGCAAGCCCACGCAATTATCGCGCAGAGGCAGCTCAAAAACAGCGCCGATTGGGTCTGAAGCCAGCCAATGTGATTCAGATCTGAATCTATCAAATCGAGAAAAAGTCTGCAGAAAAGTTACAGAAATTCAGAAGAGCTGGTGGGGTTAAACTTCTGAAGTTTTTAGATTTTTAACCTTAGCACAAGTGACAAAGTTTGGGAAGAGATCAGCTTCTCAGAGAGTTTCTTGCCAAAGGAAACTTGCAATTTGGTCAGAGGATCAAAGAAGAAGCTGAATCATAGTTGATTTGTTAGATTTCCAAGGAGGGAAATCAAGTGTCAGAGGGAGCAGAGGTTTCACAGTTCGAAAAGGACCCTAGATCCAAGATCTTTAGCATAGAGAAGAGGAGCTCCAACACATTCTGAGCATGGCTCCTCATGGACTGTATGATCAGGATAGGCTAGAGGGCCTCTCAAAATTTTCAATATGGAAAGCTAGGATCCTGATTGTCCTAGAGGCATATGGTTTAAGAGATCATACAGAGCAGATCCTGGCCACGCCGACACATGCGAATCTCCTAAGGAAGCATAGAGAAGCTGTTGGGCATGCCAAGCGGCTGATAATGGACAATATCAAGGATCATATTGTGCCACACATAGCTGAGAAGAGGACAGCTAATGAAATGTGGAAGGCCTTGACTTCCCTATATGAGGGAAAATCAATCCAAAGAAAGATGTTGTTGGAGGCCCAAATGAGGTCATTCATGATGACCAAAGGAGAAGACATCGAGCACTTCCTCTTTAGATTGCAGTCAATTAGGGATCAGCTGACTGCAACAGGTGCAATCGTAAATGATGCAGTGATAGTCAGGATTGCCCTCAATGCAGTCACGGATGAGTGGGAAAACTTTGTCCAAAGTATCTTGGGCAGAGCGGACCTCCCAGATTGGGACAGCTTGTGGTCGATCCTGTGGCAAGAAGCAACACAACCCAGCATTGAGCAAGGTCAAGAAGGAAGAGGAGGAAGATGCAGCCTTGGCATCGAAGAAGCAACCGAAGAAGAAGAAGGATCTTTCTAAGATCAAGTGCTTCCAGTGTGGCGAAATGGGACATTTTGCAAACCATTGTCCAGAAAACAAGAACAAGGAAGCATCTTCTTCCAAAGCAGCGGTGGCAGATGATGGGTCAGGAGATGATGTAGTAGCCATGAGTGCTCATAAACCACGGAGGTGGGGTGACATGGACATGTAGAGGAGCTACATGGAAGTAAGGCGGGAACCTTGAGCAACTCATCTCTTGGATCACAAGCGAGCTACGGCAGCCTTAAGACAGTAGCGGAACAAGTGGAGTAGTGGGTGCATAGATCACAGATGAGGCAGAGCTAGAGGCAGATCTGGAAGCTGGGAGGAGCAGCGCAGAGCATAGCAACAACAGCGTAGAAGCAGTAGCAGCGCAGAGGCTGATGTGACTTCAACAACGCAGAGCAGTGCTGCTTATGCAGTGCAGAGCTGCAGCAGCGCAGAGAGCTTTAGAGGGACAGTGCAGTGCAGCAGCAGCATGATAGATTTTAGCACAAGGAGTTGATGTGACTTCAGTAGTGCAGAGGGATTCTAATTGTGCAGGCAGAGTTGTCGCTGTGCATCGTTCTTTAGAAGCCAGCACAGATCTGTAGCCTATGGAGCTTCAGTGATGAGGATGCAGCCCATCTGACATGTTTGTCAAATATTGGACAGGAGATTCAGTTGTTTATCTCAACAACTGAAGTTGCAGTGCAGCAGATCAGCAGTGACAGTACTATGAGCAGCACAGATGCAGCATATTGAGAGGGAGCTGCAGTACAGTGGCTGCAGTGGCAGTGGTAGAGTCATGGGCAGCAGTACAGAACGGTAGCAATAGTGCAGAGTTGAGTGGCAGGAGGCCACGCTTCAGCAGAACAGAACCAGTGCCCAAAATCATGTAATGCATAATTGTGATGTATTGTTAGAGCACACCCTTGACGCTAAGAGTGAGTGTTGAGATTTTGTGTATTTGGGGTAGCATCAGTTGTGTTGTAGGTCCCAAATTTTGAGTTAGGACTAGAGTTCACCTGATCTACAAGACCCAAAAATGGATTTGGGAAATTTCATCTTGTTTAGGAGATATTAAATTAATTAATTATTTTAATGTATTTCCTAAGTTAAAACTTAAAACTTAGGAAAATAAAATAATTAAAGTGAATTTAATTGAACATGTGGTGAAATTTTCTTAAGTCACACGGATCAAGCTTTCTTTTAATCTTAGCCATTGATTAAAGATTTAATCTTGGTCGTTGATTTGTCAACAAGAAAAATATAAAGGAAAGGCTTGGGGTCATTTGTAAAGACACACAGACGCAGAGCACTGAAGCTAAGTTGAGATTCTAGGGCGGAGTTGCTAAGAATTCTCAAGTGTTTCAGTTGCAAAGAGGGGAATTTAGACCAAGGGGATGATCTAATCCCAGGGTCTAGAATACACAAGAAGCAGAGAAGAGATCAGGAAAGACATCGCAAAGGAAGGCAGTAGCAGCAGTAGCAGACGGTAGCAGCAACAACAGCAGCAGTAGACGGCAACAGCAAGGACAGCGTGATTTTCAGGAAACCCTTCAGGGGTTACACAGAGACCCTTAGGAGTAGTGTAGTGATTGCATCACCCAGTCTGCGGTAACGCAGTCCCTTCCAGTGACAGCGCTAAGCATTTGGAGGCCTTCAGGGGCTGACGCGGTGTCTTTCAAGGGAAAATCTGGGGTTTGTAGTCCTAGATCTGGCTAAGTTCTGTAAATCCCATTTGAGGGTGTGGATCAATCAGTATTGTTGGTCTTAGATCAGCCAGGTACTGCAGATCTAGAGTTTTCTCTGTAGGGTTTTCCAGATCTGGAACCCAGAGTTGTGTATTTAAAAATATTCTTAATAATAGAGCCCTCCAGCAACCAGAGACCGGTTTTCCCACATTAGGTTTTCCTAGGGACAGTTTGTCCATAAATAAATGTGTCACTTTGTCTATGTGTGCATGTGCTTATTCTAGATATGAATTGGTAGAGATCTGTTATGTGTTTTGCTTTGATGTTAACTTGAATTTATTCAGTTGATAACTTGTATAAGTAGGAGAAGCTTAACCAGATTAACAAAAATAATTTATGCATAAAAATTAAGATTCAGAAATTTCTACATCAAGGATCATATTGTGCCACACATAGCTAAGAAGAGGACAGCTAATGAGATGTGGAAGGCCTTGACTTCCCTATATGAGGGAAAATCAGTCCAAAGAAAGATGTTGTTGGAGGCCCAAATGAGGTCATTCATGATGACCAAGGGAGAAGACATCGAGCATTTCCTATAGATTAGGACAATCGGGGATCGGTGACACCTTGAGTGCAGCACGTAGATGATGTAGTGATAGTCGGGAGCGCCCTCAATGCGGTCCACGGATAATTAAACCTTTTGTCCAAAGTATCTGAAATTAAAGCCAGAACCTCTTAGATTAGGACTGACTTGTGACGTCCGGCAAGAAAGCTCAGAAGGTTGCAGCCGGCCTGGGAGCTACATTGAAGCAAGGACAGATTCAAAGAAGGAAGAGGAGGAAGATGTAGCCTTGGCATCAAAGAAGCAACCGAAGAAGAAGAAGGATCTTTCTAAGATCAAGTGCTTCCAGTGTGGCGAAATGGGACATTTTTCTAGCCATTGTCCAGAAAAGAAGAAGAACAAGGAAACATCTTCTTCCAAAGTAGCGGTGGCAAATGATGGGTCGGGAGATGATGTAACCATGAGTGCTCATGAACCACAGAGGTGGGGTGACATGCACATGTAGAGGAGCTACATGGAAGTAAGGCAGGATCCTTGAGCAGCTCATCTCTTGGATCACAAGCAAGCTACGGCAGCCTTAAGACAGTAGCGGGACAAGTGGAGCAGTGGGTGCATAGATCACAGATGGGGCGGAGGCAGGGCGGATCGGGGGCCGGGAGGAGCGCGAGGCAGAGCATAGCGGCAGCAACGTAGAAACGGTAGCAACGAGGTAGATTGTGACTTCGAGCGGCGCAAAAGAGTGTTGCTTGCGCAATGCGAGAGCTGGCGCAGAAACGAGAGGGACGGCGTGGTGTAGCGGCGGCGCAGTAGATTTCAGCACAAGGGACTAATGTGACTTCAGTAGTGCAGAGGGAGTTTGCTTACGCAGTGCAGAGCTGTAGTTGTGCATCATCCTTTAGATGCTAGCACAAATCTGTAGCCTATGGAGCTTCAGTGATGAGGATGCAGCCCATCTGACTTGTTTGTGAAAGATCGGGCAGGAGATTTAATTGTTTCTCTCAACAACTGAAGTTGCAGTGCAGCAGATCAGCAGCGGCAGTGATATGAGCAGCACATAAGCAACATATTGAGAGGGAGTGGCAGGAGGCCAAGCTTCAGCAGCACAGTTGCAGTGCCCAAAATCATGTAATACATAAGTGTGATGTATTGCTAGAGCACACCCTTGATGCTAAAAGGTAGTGTTGAAATTTTGTGTATTTGGGGTAGCATCGGTTATTGCTCTAGGTCCCAAATTTTTGAGGAAGGACTAAGAGTTCACCTGATCTACAAGACCCAGAAATGGATTTGGGAAATTTCATCTTGTTTAGGAGATATTAAATTAATTAATTATTTTAATGTATTTCCTAAGTTAAAACTTAGGAAAATAAAATAATTAAAGTGAATTTAATTAAACATGTGGTGAAATTTTCTTAAGTCACACGGATCAAGCTTTCTTTTAATCTCAGCCATTGATTAAAGATTTAATCTTGGTCATTGATTTGTCAACAAGAAAAATATAAAGGAAAGGCTTGGGGTCATTTGTAAAGACACACATAGGCAGAGCACTGAAGCTACGCTGAGATTCTAGGGCAGGGTTGCTAAGAATTCTCAAGTGTTTCAGTTGCAGAGAGGGGAATTTAGACCAAGGGGATGATCTGATCCCGGGGTCTAGAATACACAAGAAGAAGAGAAGAGATTAGGAAAGACAGCGCAAAGGAAGGCAGCAGCAGCAGCAGCAGACGATAGCAGCAGCAGCAGCAACAAGAACAGCGTGATTTTCAGGAAACCCTTCAGGGGTTACGCAGAGACCCTTAGGGGCAGCGTAGTGACTGCGTCACCTAGTCTGGGTTAATGCAGTCCCTTCCAGTGACAGCGCTGAGCATTTGGAGGCCTTCAGAGGCTGACGCAGTGTCTTTCAGGGGCAGATCTAGGGTTTCTAGGCCTAGAACTAGCTGAGATCTGTAAATCCCGTTTGAGGGTGTGGCTCAGTCAGTATTGTTGGTCTTATATCAGCCAAGTGCTGCAGATCTAGAGTTTTCTCTGTAGGGTTTTCCAGATCTGTAAACCAGAGTTGTGTATTCAAAAATATTCTTAATAATAGAGCCCTCCAACAGCCAGAGACTGGTTTTCCCACATTGGGTTTTTCCGGGGACAGTTTGTCCAGAAATAACTCTGTCACTTTGTCTATGTGTGCATGTGCTTATTCTAGATCTGAATTGGTAGAGATCTGTTATGTGTTTTGCTTTGATGTTAACTTGAATTTATTCAGTTGATAACTTGTATAAGTAGGAGAAGCTTAACCGGATTAACAGAAATAAATTCTGCATAAGAATTAAGATTCAGAAATTTCTACACCTTTTTCCTCCATCGTGGATCCCTCAACAAGCCTACGTTGTTCCTACTCATACTTTTCGAACCAGTTACTTAGGGAGTGCATAATTCATGTGTGGGTGGTCCCCATACATCACCAACAAATAACAAAACATAAAGTTAGCTCACTTCTAACTCCTAAGTCTTCTAATGAAAATCAAAAGGGCTTCGACTTCAACAAATTGGCCCCCAAAACATAGAAATAAGACTTGTACCAAAATAATTTAGGAAGGGACATTACAGTCCTCCCCGCCAAAAATTTCTTGTCCTCAAGCAATCCCTGAACAAGTGCCCTCTCTGACTGTTGATCACAGTTGTAACCACCAATAATACCAGGGTCCCAAATGTACCATTGAGTCATTCCCAATCTCAGCACTATCCTGACATGAAGGAATCCCTGGATACTAGGATCCCAAGCCATCATAATCAATGTGAAGCACACCTTGCTCCACTCGCTATCCAACCAGATAAAAGTACCAAAAGCCCTCAGCATACTAGCAATAAATAAAGCATCATGATAATGTAGGACTTTGTCCAACTCCCCATGAAATTTCCCTACCGAGTAGTCCATCTCATGCACTACAAGAGTAAACTCTTGAAGATGTAATCCAATCTTAGTGGGATTGAACCCTCGTCTACCCAGGCCTCCCCTGATCTCCTCATGTCAATCACCCTGCCATACCAGTGAAGTTCCCCACACCATCAACGAATCACTAAAACCAAATGGAAGATCTGGATGACCCTCCCCTGTAGAAACCAGCTAACCTCTACAGGTAGTTGAACTGCTCAGCCCTGTTATGTCATAATCCCCTGCTCGTCGCAGAAGGAACCTATCTGGCTGACATCGTGACACTCTAGTCATGATTGACTGCCTAGCATGCTCGTACCAAAGCCTCCTCTCCCATAACTCTCGGCCATAACCTATGTGATGATCGAGGCTAGGCCAATCCTACCAAAGCGACTCAACAGTGCCACTGCCTATCACTCCATGGCTAGCCCCAATCTTGAGCAACAATCTTCCTCATCCTATGGTGAGGGCTTTAGTGATCCCCCAAGTGTCCGCCTGTGAATGAATCAATTTGCCTGTTATCCCAACCATGCTCATTGAGGAGTGGAGTATCCCACCAATCCACTGGATTCCTGGATCCCATAACCATACTAGAGGTCCACAACCCCCAATCCTCTCTGCCTGTCACTGTGATATGCTGCTAGCTGTTGGGACCCCTCTATGCCCCGTCTCTGCCTCCTGTAGGTATCCAATAGGTAGGCACCGAGCATCAAGAACCTGTGCCACGAATATCCAGTTGCTTTGTGCCTGCCAAATCACACAGCAAGATTTGTTATCCCAGCTCCTGATGATGTGCCCAGGTACTGCCGGAAGACTAGGCATTATCCTGCCAACAAGGAATATCGTCCTCTGCGCCTCATGCTCACCTAACGCCTCAAGCTGTCCAGCTGAAAAAGCACCATGTAACTCCCTCTCGGTCACCTCCCCAAGTGTGAGCCTAGGGGTGGAACATATGCTACCTCGACAATCAACCATGCCATCCCTAAGCCTGTAATCGTCAACTTGTGCACCTACCAAGTGTCTCAACTGGAGAGTCTCCTCTCGGCCCATGACATGCGGTGTCACATCCAACTTCATAGGGTAAGCCTCCCATGCCCTGCTGCCTGAATGGAGAGTGTCAAAGGGCAACAGCCAAACCCTCTATGACTGTAAGAAACACTAGAGGATGATGGGTGGGTATGTTCCAAAGAGTATGATCAAGAGTCTGCCAGAATGCTCAAGATTAATCCTACGGACGACCCTCTCTCTACCTTGGATCTGCTGATAACCCCCTCGAGGCCCTGCCTCCACTAAACATGGTGTTCCAAGATGCTCAACAATGTCCTCATCGATCCTAGGTGAGTTGCATCCAATGGTACACCTATTGTCCCTATCCATAAGTCTCCCTGGAGGCAATGCTCCAAGAGCCTACTGCACTGCATCATGTGTCATTGCATACCACCAAGTACCACCGCACTCCTCGACATGCCACTGTACGCCACAACCTATCCCTATACACCACTAGACACCCCCGACTATGGCTATACCACCCTGTACCATCCTATGTCACTGCACCTATCACTCCCCATATGTCCTCAATGCGATGCAAGTCACTCCTCCTACCCCACAATGTAAACCGACATGTTGTGGTATACCACCATGCATCTCCATGCTCCTCTGCAGGCCACTACTCCTCACTACATAGCCCTACATGCCACTTGGTGCTATGGTCTAGAATTGGGTTTGTCTACATCACGCCACATCCCTCTGTATAACATTGGACTATGCGGCATATCTCTGTGCACCCCTAGGTACCGCTGCCTACTATCGTACCACCCTGTATCATATGTTGTCCCGCATGCGCCAATGCATTCACCACTCAGCTAGTAATCCCTCCACAATGTGAGCTATATCTCCTCATCTCCCCAGATAGACTTAAGCAACCTAACTCCTCACATGCTAACACAATTGAAACCATTAATCCTATCCTCAGTAGCTTCTGTCTCCAAAATACCAATGAGGGAGCATGGTCCCCATACAATACCCTGTCTGGTGGCCTACCAATGCCACCTCCTCCTACCAACTCTTGCCAAAGTAGGCTAATCATCCTACAATCTCATGTATGCCCAACATGCCATGACAACTCATGAACTCTGCATGCTCCCCTGCCAATCCATCCTATCACTAGTGTTGTCAGAACTCTGAAGGTGATATGAAAAGGTGTGTGCACCCAACCACCGAGTCCATAATGCAACTACTACTATCACCTACCGACTCCACGTTGTGATGGAAAATCCCACATGGATCGCAACGAAAGTCTGGACTCTGGCCCTTGAGCCCCTTTGGTAATCCATGGCCTCTGCTGAAATGTGGTCATGGATGTATCCCACCACCTAGCCTGCTCCATCGAGTACCAACTCAGTACCTCTCGCCATCCAATCCCAAAGGAGGGATCGAATGTACAATCTCTTGTGGAAGGAACAAGCCCTCCAAGCTGATGCGGTATCATACACAGCTCATGTCGCTCAGTCCTGCTAACGTGGCCATCCCCTCTGATATGTCTAGACAACTCCGCCTCCCTCCATCCAATGCATAGGGGTGGGCTAATAACAGTGTCGGTCCCGCCGACGTGCCTCTAAGAAAAATATATTGAAATCCCAACATGTGCTCTCTATGTTGCCTCTCATCAATGGCGAGCCCAAAGGATGGATGCACATCCTCCTCCATCATGGGCTCAACATGCAAGACATGCTCATCCTGTCAGTCCTAGGTGGTTATCGTCCTGAAACTCTGTCATAGACCTAGATGCCTCATCAATGGATCCCTCAACAACGGATGACCCCTCATCAATGAGGGACACCCATGTGCCTCCTAACACCTCATAACCGGGTGTATGCTCAATTGTCTCCATTAATGTGTCAACTGGGGCTACCAAAAGAAACTCCAACAAGGGTGAGTCATGTGTCACACTAGGTGTATCCACATGCTCCTCCTTCGTGCCATTAGCCTCATGCTCAACTGGATGGAGTGTATCTAGATAAACTCCCTCCTCAATGGGTGTGTATTCTCTTATCTTGTCACTTTCTTCACCTTCAATCTTTTTTTTTGCAGTATTCATATTGGCATTTTGTTCAATAATCATGCTCCTCTTATTTTTTCATTTGCACATCTGCAACTGCTTTTCTTCTTGCTGCCTTTACTGATGCCCACTCTTCGAGTTGCTCCACTAGTCTCTCGAGGTTCCTAGTATAATTTTCAAATTTCTCAAGGAATTTCTCCTGCTGAGACATTTTTGGGCACAAGTTAAATCGGAAGAATAATGTTGGACTAGTGTTCCAACCTCTAGAATTTTAACTCAACAATAGAAACTTGGGCATTACCATGATTTAGACCCACAGCTTGCCAAAATCATGGCTTTGATAACACTATAATGTTCAAAAATAGGAAAAGCAGTGCTACTGCAGAAAATAATTAATCTGCACCATAGAAATTTTAAACAATGCAGTAAATACCCAGAACAATCAAATTCATGGAAGCAGCTTAGCCATTTTATTATAGAAATGGGCATGAGTACATATATATACAAGAAATGCACTAGGGCTTGCCTTTTTGGCAAGCGGAGCAAAACCCAGGTAAGACAATGGTAAACCAAAAACTGCATAGTGAAAGCTTTGCGTTGTCCCAGTAATTCTGCACTAGCTGTTGCAAAGGAATGACTGAAAACCCAACCTTCGGTGCTCAAAAAATTCTGCAAAATTATTTCTGAGGTCCTTGTCAAAAACCCAAAAATGGTATGGCCTGGTTTTGACCTTCCAAAATCGACCTCCAAAAGCCCTAGCAAATCTGCACTGTCTGCCGCAAATATATGGCTGAAAACCCCATCTTCGATTCTCAGAAAATTCTACAAAATTATTTCTGAGGTCCTTGTCAAAAACCCAGAAAAACCAAGAAATGGTTTGGCTTGGTTTTGACCTTCCAAAATCGACCTCCAACAGGCCCTACGCTCCCCAAGGACTGCTGAAGCACGCAGTTTGAAAAATCACAAGCAAAATACTCCACAATCACTCCAAGAATGCAGCAAACATCTCCACCAACACTTCCCTTATTTCTCCCGGCAAACAATGACCCAAATGTCTGAGGTACTCTCCCACAAATGTGCTCAACTTTTCCTCCTCTGTGTTGACCCAGTGACTGCCACGCTGCTCCTGAGATATGCTATCAATCTCAGCCTCTGAGGTTTGCCTATAGCTTCACAAGCTAATGAACCTAGGTTTTCCTATAGCTTAACAAGCTAATGAACCTTTCTTCGCCAAATATTCTCTGCCAATCAACCTCCGGAATACCACTGCGTCCTCCAGAAATACGCACTGTTGGGGCAACTAAATGCAAATGCTGAAGATATCACAATGAAGCTCTCTCGGATGATATGGAAAACCAATCTAGGGTGGCACTCGAAGTCCCCCGAAGAATGGGTGAGTTCTTCGCTCGGAAAACTCGTGCTAAACAGCAAGTGACATTGCTAAGCAACTAGAGCAACTGAGATCAAAATCGATAATCCAATAATGCCAAATGAAGTGAGCTTCCTTCCTTTTATAACCTTCGTGGAGCCTTTTTTTTTCCTGCCTTTTTCCTCCATCGTGGGTCCCTCACCAAGCCTACGTTATTCCCACTCATACTTTTCAAACCAGTTACTTAGGGAGTGCGTAATTCATGCGAGGGTGGTCCCCATACACCACCAACAAAATAACCAAACATAAGGTTAACTAACTTCTAACTCCTAAGTCTTCTAATGAAAATCAAATGGGCCCCGACTTCACCAAAATTGGCCCCCAAAACATAGAAATAAATCCTGTACCAATATAATTTAGGAAGGGACATTACAATCTAGTGCAGATTTGGATTTATTGCAAGTAGACCTTGCAAATTTGAGTGACCATCAGACAAATCTAGTGCAAATTTGGGTATACAACAAGAAAATCTACTAGATCAAGGGGCAAGCAGTTAATTTTTACTAGGTGTGTTAACGACTAAGCACATTTTGAAGGCAGTTGTAATACCCTTACCAAATAAAATTCCCATATTCTAACAGCTACAAATTTTAAAACGAATTTATCACTTTAATTTACAAATACATACATGGCTTCAAAGTTTAAAGTCGATCCCGCGTTGTTGTAGCACCCAATTTTCTCCCGTTACCAAAAGACCAAAACCTCCCTGCCAAACTGGGCACAATCTCGGTACCCAGCTCCAAAGTACTTCAAAATTTGAAGTAATTTGGCCTCTGTGCCAAAAGCTTCAAGAACAATCAAGGCCTCTCTCAATTTGTGGCTCTCTATTATAAATTCCTCCTCCCTACACTCCGCTCCAAAGGCCAAACGATCTCTTTCTATGTCGCACCCCCTTCTCCTTATATTTCTCAGAACCACCGACTTTCTTCCCTTTCCCGTCTCAATGTCTCTATCCATGTTACATGGAACTAAGCATGCCCTTCTATCAGCTTGAAATTTATTTGATTTTGTAAGATTTGATTAAGTTCACCTTTAAAGCATATGTTGCATAGGGTTAATTTAATTTATTAGTTTAGTTAGGGTTAGCACTATTTTATTAATTAAATTTTTAATTTAATTAATTTTCTTTATTTATAATTTTAATTAAATTATTTTATTTATTTTAATCAAATTAAATTTGTAAATTAAATAAATTTACTTCATAATTAATTATATTGTATATTTCCTTTTGATTAAGGATTATCATACATATATATGTATACAAGGGTGTTATACATATCAAGTACCTAACTTGATATATTCATTATATTCCGGTGAGATAGGAATTTATTTCGATAATCAACTCATTACCCTAACTTAGACATTTTCCAGTATTAGCCATTATGTATACTAGTGCAATACATTTAGTTCATGCATATGTAGCTATCATATGGATGCCCCGTATGTATGCTAATATTCGCATTCTGTTTGTAATTGTAGGTGGGTCATTACAACAGTTTTGTTTAGATTTGGAAGATAGCAGTAGCTAGTCTCAAATTTGAAGACAAATTAGATGGAGCTTCAAACTTCCTGCCCTAGAAAGAAAGATTTGATTTGCTTTTGAAGGAAAAGGATATTTGGGAGATTGTTGGCAAAGTAGTTCCTTCAGTGACGTAGCATTCGCAGCGCATGAGAAGAAGGTGACTAGAGCCACGAGAATAATCCTTGATGCATTGAAGGATCATTTGATTCATCACTTGTCTAAGAAGAAGACGACCAAGGAGATGTTATATGCCCTGGTAAGTCTCTACCAAAGCGAGAATAAAAACGGGGAGGTGGTACTGAGGAATAAGCTCAAATATACACAAATGTTGAGATCAAACTCAGTTATTTGTTACATCACTCGGATCTGTGATTAGCTTGCAGCAGTTGGGGAGAAGGTGATCAATGCAAAATTGGTAAATACAGCACCGAATGGATTCTCAAAACCATGGGAACCATTTGTCAAGGGCATCTGTGCATGAGAGAACCTTCCCACTTTTGAGAGGCTTTGGGTCCAGGATGATTGTATCTAACAAGAGACTCGGGAGGAATCTAAAGCTAGTAGGAAGGAAATGTTGAGATTTTGTATAGTTGGTGTAGCATCGGGTGTGCTCTAGCCCTGAAATTTTGTGGAGGGACTAAGACACTTGAACTCCAAAACCCAGAAAGTGTTTTGTGAAATTTCAGTTGGTGTTCAATTTATTCAAATAATTAGTTATTTTAATGCATTTCCTAAGTCTAAACTTAGGAAAATTAAATAATTAAAGTGAATTAATTAACACATGAGCTGAAATGTTCTAAGTGACACAGATCAAGCAGTCTTTTAATCTCAGCCGTTGATGAATGTTTAAATCTCGGCAGTTGATGAGATCATCGAAAAAGTATAAGAGAAAGTCTTGAGGGTTAGTTGAAGACAGACACACAGTTACAGAACTAAGACACTGAACTGGAATTCTAGGGCAAGGTTTGCTAAGAATTTCCGGAGGAGTTTTCTGCAGTGAGGGGTAGTATTGGCTGAGGAGATGATCTGATCCCGGAGCCAAGAGTCGGTAAGAGGCAGAAGAGCAACAAACAAGGACAGCGCGGAGGAGCAGAGAGCAGCAGCAGCTGCGCAGCTGCTATGCAGCTGCTACGCAATCCAAGGAAAGGGTAGCGCTGCAACTCCATAGGGTTTCTTAGTTACGCAGAGGGTCTCCAGGGCCAGCGTAAGGCCTGCATCACCCTCTCTGGGGGTTACGCAATCCCTCTCTGGGCAGCGCAGTGGCACATAGAGCCTAGCAGGGCTGACGTTGGGGCTTCAATGGCAGCGCTGGGGTGTCTAGGGCCAGATCCGGGCTGAGTTTTGTAAATCCCATTTGAGGGTGTGGATCAGTCAGATATTTGTTCTTGGAACAGCAGGTTAGCTGCAGATTTCTTTTATTCTCTGTCGGGCTTTCCATATCTGGAACCCAGATTTACAGTACTCAAAATCTACTTAACAAAATAAACCGTCATACCTGTTGCACCAGTTTTCCTGCTTTGGGTTTTTTTGGGGACTTATGTCCAAAAATCCATGTGTCACTTTGTTTGAATGAGCATAGTATTCAGTAAATGATATGCATGTGTAGACTATTAGTTGTGTTTACTTCGGTATTTTCTGAATCTAATTTCTGAAGATAACTTGTATAATTCGAATCAAGTAGGAGAAGTAAACCATGATACTATAGTAGAATTTTCACATGGTATCAGAGCGATAGCAGATCAAGCTGAATCTCCAGCAATCAGCTGAAGAATATTTTTTCTGCAGAATAGCAGCAGAAGCAGCAGAGATCTGGAAGGGGCAGCTTGATAGCAGGAGGACGCAGATCCAGGAAGGGACAGTGTTGCAAATTCAAAAGGCCATCAGGGTTACGCAGAGCCTTCCCAGGCCAGCGTAAGGACTGTGTCACCCAGTCTGGGATTACGCAGTCCACTTCTGAGCAGCGCTGAAGCTGTGTTGGGCCAGTTAGTGAGACACAGTCCAGTATTCTTTCTGTTGCATAAAGCCTTGCCAAGATCCGGAAGCAGTGCTTCAGATCTTTAGCAATGTTGGTGTGGTGGAGATCCTACCGGTGCAGAATTGTGCCTAGCTAAGTCAACAAAGGCGAGAGGAAGATAGCTACTCAATAGATCTGAGCCAAACAGATCTGAGGTTCGATTAGGAGGGTGATCGATGAGTACTGTCTGATTGTGTTTGGGTGAAAAATTTCCAGGAGGGAAGTCAGTGGTCAAAGGGAGCGGCTACTATAGAGGGTTTCTAATCACCAACAAACCCAGATCCATAATTTTTTGTTGTGTTGCAACAGAAAGAGGGAGAGGAGTATCTGTTCTACAGATCTAAGCAAGATGGCGAGATATCGACTGAGAGATCAGGATAGGTTGGACGGCATGTCCAACTTTGTTATCTGGAGGGCCAGAATCCTATCAGTTTTGGATGAGTATGGTCTCAAAGATCATGCAGAAAAATTTCTAGTAGTACCAACCGATGCAGATCCTCTAAAGAAGTATGAAGAAAATCAAGCACAGACTAAGTGTTTGATCATGGATGGAGTCAAAGACCACGTCATACCTCATATTGCTAGAAAGAATACGACAAATGAGATGTGGGTAGCCTTGGACACGATGTATCAAGGAGGCTTTGTCCAACGAAGGATGCTTTTGGAAAATCAGATGCAGTTGTTTCAGATGATGAAGGGAGAGGAGATAGATCCATTCCTCTTCAGACTTCAGACTATCTGGGACCAGCTCATTGCCATGGGTGCAAATCCAGATGAAGGGCTCCTAGTGAGGACAGCCCTAAATGCAGTCTCGAAATATTGGGAAACGTTTGTCTAGAGCATTTTGGGAAGGGCGGTGTTACCATCATGGGCAGACATGTGGGCTATCCTCCGCCACGAGGAGATCAGGAGGATCACCAAGAAGAAGAATATTAGTGGCGGAAGAGGATCAGCCAGAGTGAAGAAAGAAGTGGAGGATGATGCAGCCCTTGCATCAAAGGAAAGGAAGCAGCAAGGGAAAAAGAAGAGGGGCCTTTCCAATGTCCAGTGCTTTAATTGTGGCGATCTTGAACACTTCGCCAGCACTTGTCCTAAGAAGAAGGACAAAGGATCTTTTGATTCCAATGCTGCAGCAGCAAAGGATGATGGTTCTGATGATGATGCAGCCATGAGTGCTCATGTACCTCGAGAGAAGAGGTGGGGTGACATGGATCTATAGAGCATCTACAGACAGGAGTGGCGGGATCCTTGAGTCAGCCCTACTCTTGGATCACATACGAGCTACGGGAGCCTTAAGACAGTAACGGGATGAGTTGGGAGATGGTTGCAGAAGGTCACAGTGAAGCAAAGGGCAATGATGGAGAGCTGGAGAACGAGCAGCGTAATGCAGAGCGACGGCGCGAGGCGTGGGACTTGACGGTGCGGCGACACGCCGTGAGTGTTCTGCAGCGCAACGGCTTCAAGAGGACAGCATAAATCAGCAGCCAAGGGAGCTTCAGTGATGGGAGGCAGCCTGACTTATCTGTCAATGATTGGGTAGAGAGTTCTTCAGTTGCTTACTTCTCGGCAACTGAGTTGCAGTGCAGCAGTTAGCAGTGGCAGTGCTATGGGCAACATGATGCAGCAATTTGAGAGGGAGTTGCAGTACAGATGTGTCAGTGTCAGTGGCAGTGACATGGGCAGCAGTACAGAGAGCAGCAGTGCAGTGGATGGAGGGGAACAGGCCAAGCATCAGCAACACAGAATCCAACTACAAGATCTTGTAGTGCATGGTGTGGATGCATTGCTAGAGCACACTCAGTGCTAAGAGGGAGCGTTGGGATTTTGTATAGTTGGTGTAGCATCGAGTGTGCTCTAGCCCTGAAATTTTGTGGAGGGGCTACGACACACTTGAACTCCAAAACCTAGAAAGTGTTTTGTGAAATTTCAGCTGGTGTTCAATTTATTCAAATAATTAATTATTTTAATGTATTTCCTAAGTCTCAACTTAGGATAATTAAATAATTAAAGTGAATTAATTAACACATGTGCTGAAATGTTCTAAGCGACACGGATCAAGCAGTCTTTTAATCTCAGTCATTGATGAATGTTTTAATCTCGGTCGTTGATGAGATCATCAAAAAAGTATACGAGAAAGGGTTGAGGGTCAATTGGAGACAAACGCACAGTTGCAGAACTGAGAGACTGATCTGGAATTCTAGGGCAGGGTTTGCTAAGAATTTCCAAAGGAGTTTTCTGCAGTGAGGGGTAGTATTAGCTGAGGGGATGATCTGATCCCAGAGCCAAGAGTCAATAAGAGGTAGAGGAGCAACAAACAAGGACAGCGCAGAGAGCAGCAGCAGCAGCTACGCAGCACTGCGCAGCTGCTACGTAGGTGCTATGCAGGCCAAGGAAAGGGCAGCGTTGTAGCTCCAGAGGGTTTCTGAATTACGCAGAGGGTCTCTAGGGCCAGTGTAAGGCCTGCATCACCCTCTCTGGGGTTACGCATTCCCTCTCTGGGCAGCGCAGTGGCACATAGAGCCTATCAGGGCTGACGCTGGGGCTTCAGGGGCAGCGTTGGGGTGTCTAGGGCCAGATCCAGGCTGAGTCTTGTAAATCCTGTTTGAGGGTGTGGATCAATCAGATATTTGGTCTTGGAATAGCAAGTTAGTTGCGTATTTCTTTTATTCTCTGTCGGGCTTTCCAGATCTGGAACCCAGGTTTACAATACTCAAAATCTACTTAATAAAATAAACCCTCATATCTGCTGCACTGGTTTTCCCACTTTGGGTTGTTCCAGAGACTTATGTCCAAAAATCCATGTGTCACTTTGTTTAAATGAGCGTAGTATCCAGTAAATGATATGCATGTGTAGACTGTTAGTTGTGTTTACTTTGTGTTTACTTCGGTATTTTCCGAATCTAATTTCTGAAGATAACTTGTATAATTCAAATCAAGTAGAAGTAAACCATGATACTACAGTAGAATTTTCACAGGAAAGTGATAAGAATCTGGTCGTTGTGAGTTAGACAAGGAAGGGAAAAGCAAAGGGTTCCAATAAAGAAAATTTCCGAATTTATGAAAATGTGTATGCAAAAAATTTCCAGCCATTTTCAATTTTTGATGTCGATGAAATTTTATATAAAAATCAAGCTAGAAATAAGGTCTTACATGTTGGAAATTGTATGCACTAGCAAAATACACATGTAGATGCATCTTATAGAAATTTTCAGCATTTGTATACAGACAAGCTAGTTGTTACATCAAACATAATCAGTCTCGATCCTCAGCTCTAGTCGAGCGTGCTAAGAAAACTAAACACCGCGTCTACATTGAGGATTCCCATGTCACTGCTAAGATTGATCACTTCCATCATAGGAAGTTAAAGGAAGCCATCAAAATTGAGAAGTTGGCGAATAATCTTAACAAGGACGATGGTTGGAAATTAAATAACAGTTGGATTCCTACCCTTTCTTTTTTAATGGCTTTGGTTTGTGCCAACCTGTCCTGATCTCTCAATCCATGAGAAACCATCTCGGCTCAACTCTGACAGAACAGATACTCCTCTCCCTCTTTCTGCTACAACACTCAACAGAAAACAGGATCTTGGTTTCTTGGCAATTAGAAACCCTCTATAGTAGTTTCTCCCTCTTACAACTGATTTCCCTCCCGAAACTCCTCCGCCAAAAACAACTGAACAGTTCTCTATGATCACCCTCTTGTTTGGCGCATATCTGTTGAGCAACTATTCTCCTCTCACTCTTGTCACTTTTGTTAGGCATGGTTCTGCACCGACAGAACCTCTGAAGATCTGAAGTTCTGCTTCCAGACTTCGGCAAATCTGCACAACAACCTCAAAACACAGACTGCATCACTCTGGCTGGCCTCTGCATGAGCAGACTAGCTCAGCGTAGCCTCTGCACAGCGCAGGTTGCTCCTGCATCACTCTAGAAGGCTCTGCGCTGCCTCTACATCACTCAACTGGCTTTGAGTCAACCTAACTAGGCTGCATCCCTCCTAGTGCTACACTTCCCTCTTCTTGAACTCTGCTGCTTCAGCTGCCTTCTCTGCAGCAATTTCTTCAACCGCTCTGCTGGTGGAACAGCTTGATCTGCAATGCTCTGATAGCATGTGAAAGTTTCAAAACAGAAACCTTACTGCAGTATCTAGATCTACTTCACCTACTTGTTCCATTAACATTAACAAGTTATTTTACTGATTCAAAAAAAACATTAAAGTAGACACTAACTGCAGCCTACACAGCTACAGATCATTTACTAAACAATACACACATGTGACAAGATTACACGATTTTTTGGACAAATTTCCCCGAAAAAACCCAATGCAGGAAAACCGGTGCAGCAGCTCTACAGGGTTTTTATTATTATGCAGAATCTGAATACAACATTTTGGGCCCCAAACATGGTTGGCCCTACAGAGAAATTCCACGATAGTTTGTACCTTTCACTTGGAGACAAAAGATATGGCTGTATCATACCCTCAAACGGGATTTACAGATCACGAGCCCCTTCTGGCCCACTGGAACCCTTAGTGTTGCTTCTGCAGCCTCTGCATCAACCCTCACTGGCCAGTGTCCCCACTGCATCACTCTGACTGATGTTGCGCTGCCTCGACTGGGCCTGCATCACTTTTGTTGGTGTTGCGCTGCGCTAGCTGGGTTTGCGTCACCATAGTTGTGCTTACGCAGCCTCCGCGCAGTCTTTGCATGGTGTTGGTTGAACTGTGTCCTCCTAGCTGGCTTTGCGCTGACTGGTACTCACTGCCCCTTTGTTGTTGTATTCTCGACCTTGGATCAAATCATCCCTTGCCAATCTCTGCCCCTCACTGCACTGCAAACTTGCTTCAAATTTCTCAGCAAACTCCACCCCAGAAATTCGACTTAGTTTCAGTGCTCTGCCAGTGTGTGTGTCTCCAACTGACCCCAAGCCTTTCCTTTATACTTTTCTCGTTGGAAAACCAACAATTGTGATCTAATCTCTAATCGACGGCTCAGATTAAAAGATTGTTTGATCCATGTCACTTAGAACATTTCATCACATGTGTTTAATTAATGCACTTTATTTTTTCTAATTCCCTAAGTTAGACTTAGGGTCCTCATTTAAAAAATTAATTATTAGAATAACTTCAACACCAAATGAAATTTCTCCAAACATTTTCTGGGTTTTGGAGGTCTCGTGCGTCTTAGCCCCTCTGGGTTTTGGAGGTCTCGTGCGTCTTAGCCCCTCCACAAAATTTCAGGGCTAGAGCACACTCGTTTCTACCTCAAAATCTCAACACGTACCCAACTATCCTTTCCTTGCTACTCCTTCCAAAACTTTCTTCAGCTCTCCCTTTCTCTCTCATTCTTCATTAAAAAATAAGAAAAAAAAATGTTCCTCTTCCTCTCCCTTTTCTCCCTTTTATTTATCATTAATGATTAAATCCCTAACCCTAGATCTCAATAGTTGAGATTCAATCTAACCATCTCAAGATCAATGGTCATGACTTAATTTCACATTGGGCCTACTTAAATCACTTAAGTGACCCAACTTTATAAAATTAAACTCACTTTATAAAAAATCACTTTTTAGCCATTAATATAAAAAGTACACTTTCCAACTTTATAAAGTAAAGTGCCTAGAGAGAGAAATGTGCTCTGTCACTTTTGCATGCTAGGAACTGCGAATGCAGAGGTACCCCCGAGCTATCAAAAACTAACATCTAATGGATTTACACACCTTCTATTCCTACTTGAGGACACTACATCTTGGTTGGGCATATTTTTATTTTCTAACTTTAGTATGATGTTGCATGTGAGGTGGCTTATATGGTGGCACTTGATTCTCTCTTCATTCTTACATTCTAAGTTCCAGAAAACATGGGACCCCCTATTGAAATATGTAACTAGATTCGGCCTTCATAATGTCTATTGTAATCATGATTTTATGTATTTGATGAAAAGAGAAAAAGAAATTTATTATCTTCATTGTTGATGTATGGGTCTCATGCTCAAGGTAAATTTATTTGTAGTTCAAGCACCCAATGAGTGTTTCTAGGTTTGTCATAGAATTATGAAGTCAAAAGAGTCATTGTCATACATGTAAGACCCCTTTGGGCATATTGTATCTTGTAAAGAAAATTATGTAGAGTCAAAAATGTCATAAAGACCCTCCAAGACCTTGTCAAGCAAGTCAGCCTACATGAAAGATCAAGTCAGTCTCATGGAAGCAATTCGTACCCCTAGAAAGCCTATATATAAGAAGGAACTTGACCTCATTTGGACACAACAAGAATCAAGTTCGATCTCCAGAAGAAAGAAGCAACAAGACCAGAAGAAAAGGACGAAAATCAAGGATAAGAAGAAAAGAAGCAAGATCGAAACTTTGGATCTCTCTCTCTCTTGTGTTAGGGTTTCTAAAGTTGTCGGGCATGTCCAAGTTGTTGAAAGTTGTTGGGCAAGTCGAAGTTGCTGGAAGTTGTTGGGCAAAGTTGCTGGAAATTTTATTGGGGTTGAATTGTTGCTGGAAGGTCAAAGTTTGTTGTTGTAAGTTGTGTAAGGAAAGTTCATCAAGAAGGAAGGTTCACTTAGTCTTGGAGGGGTCTTTGTCAAGGGTCTTAGATCTTGAAATTCGTCATTTGAAGATTCTATAAGAAGAGAAGAATTCTTGTGGGTTTTCCTCTCAAAAGGAGAGGTTTTGGCACTGGCTAGCAGCATACATTTTGTGTCCTCTTGTCTCTTTGATCTTCATTGTTTGGTAGTTATTTGATGATAGAAAACACAATAATAATCAAGTTAAAGAAGAAGTTAATCAAGTTAAGTAAAAAGACATCACAAGCAGTTATCAAAGTAATAGAAATCACCTAATCTAGTTGCCCCTAGATTTCTCAACATGGTATCAAAGTTAAGGTGACAAGACAAGAAGAGGCAGCTTGAAGATCGTCAATTGAAGAAGGATACACAAGGGTCGAACAAAAAAGAGAACTAAGAAGCACAAAGGAGGAGTGCTCATCTCAAGGATCACATCATCACAAGGAAAAGAAGACCTCAAGGACCCTACCTCCACTCAAAGAAAGAAGGACTACACTTTTGAGGCATCTTGAAGTCTCCACATCCTACATCCAATGGAAGCAAGAAGAAGCATTGTCATCACTATCAAAGACATCAAGGTGATCTCCCTCATATTGAAGAAAATATCACATCTCAAACATCCTTGAAGAAGATCATCAAGGAAGCAATATCATCAAAAATACATCAAGTTGAAGATATCATTATCGAGGAGCATCTTCACTTGACAATTAAGTATCTTTATATCTATGTCTGTATCTACTATCAAAATGACTTCATTCTGCAAGGAAAGCAACAAATTGATTGGGTCATCAAATTTCCTTGCATGGAAGAAGAGGATAGATTTGATCCTCGTAGAAAATGAAGTTATTGAATATGTAAAAGGCTCCATCACCAAACCATCTCAAGAGCAAGCTCAAGCACTTTCGAAGTATATGAAAGGGGAAATAAGGGCTCAAAGAATCCTCATAGAATCAATCAAGGATTCAATCATCCCCTACGTAGCAAAGATGGAGACATCGAAGGAAATCTATGAAAAGTTGGTAGAATTGTTTTCCATAAACACTGCAGGACAAGTTATATGATTGAGAACCGAACTATACAAGATGAAGGTATCAAAGAAAGAAGGGAATCGGGATAGCCTCATACCTTATGAGGGTGTCACAAATAAGAGATCAACTACAAGATCTAGGAGAATTAATGTCCGATAAAGAAATGACCAATGTTGTGCTCAATGCACTCTGATGAATGGGGCAACTTTGTATCAAGTGTCTATGGAAAGAAGGAAGCCACTCCATTCAATGAACTTTGGTCGTTATGTAAGATTGAAGAAACTACGTTGAAGGCAAAGAGCAATGTTGGATCAAATGAACAAGTTCAAGCATATGCTGCCATGGCCAGGAGAAAAGAGAGTTTGGAATATTT
Organism: Pinus albicaulis; assembly: GCA_034641835.2. NCBI lineage: Eukaryota > Viridiplantae > Streptophyta > Pinopsida > Pinales > Pinaceae > Pinus > Pinus albicaulis. Next base: position 141,014,103 of record CM076570.1, read on the forward strand.
GATCCTCGGAAAAAGAAGAAGATCGATATGTCAAAAATACAATGCTATGAGTGTAATGAATATGGGCACTTTAAAAGGAATTGTCCCAAACTCAAGAAGGACAACAAGAAGAGAAAGGAAAGAAATGAAGCCCATGTTACCAAAGAAATGAAACAATCGGAAAATAAGAAATCAAAGGAGGAAGTGAAAGATCTCTACTATGATTGAGATAATCTCCTTCACTTAGTTGTTTTCAGTTATAGAAAGCATCACAAGTATGATAGGATGCATTATAGCAGAATAGAGATGACATCATCATAGAGGCATGGAATGATAGTTGAAGTAGAAAGTCTACATGGTTGTAGCAGTCATCCCGATAGAAAGAAGGTAGCTCATGGCATCTCCATTGAATGCATATAAGGACAACCGAAGTAGCAATCTATATGGTTGGAGAAACTCATCTAGCAAGATAGAAGATAAAGAGATCATCATACATTATCATCATTAGAAAGGAGCATTTGCAGAATGAGGATCATTAAGGTCCTTCAATGGAATCTTTGTTAGAAGATTCACCTCTACTTAAGAAGAAGCAAGTGTCTCACAGATGGTCTACATTCCACTTTATGTGGGATATACAGGTTAAAAGGATGATGGTATGATGACAAAGATGTGCAGCATAACAAGTTGGTTGAAGCACTTTCATCTTCAAGCAAGGAAAGGAAGTTGCCCGAGGGGAATCCTAAATGAAAGAAGAGGTATGTATATATTTGATAGATAAAGTCATGTCATCATATGGTTGCAGATAGAATGGGTAGAAAACTCTATCTCATGAGCATGATAAAAGAAGAAGAAACTCTTCCTTTAGAAAGATGCATGTAGGCATGTAGACAATGTGCCTTGAACTCTTCTACATATTGATAAGATGAAATCAACATAATATGACCTCATATGGAATATGAGGTGGTTGAAAATCATGGTTCCTATGTTGAAAGAACCATGTAAAGAAGATCCTGAGGAAAACAATATGTGAAGAAAGAAAGGAGAGTTCGTGAAAGATGCAACTATAGTCACTTAAGATAAGATAAGTGATCAAAAGCTGATAACAAGAAGGATTAACTATGACATCTCCATGAAGAAGGTATGAAGACCTTGATAGGTGTGTTGGAAAAAGAGAACCTTGGTAATGAATGTCTTGGAGATGGATTCATACATCTGCACGCTGTTGATGTTGCAAGAAGTTAATGTCATGACGAAAAGTCATCATAAAAAGGTAACTTTGATTTGATTTTCATTTTGATTTTTGAAAACATTTGGATGGGTTGTTACAGGGCTACCGAAAGAAGGTTGTAGAAATCACCTACAACTAATACTCATGTGATTGGATGGAAGATCCTGAAAGAAACATGACTTGGATGAGGAAGTTGTATGAAGAAAAGCCAGATGTGAACTAGAAGATCACTTTCTGATGAAGAGAAGGATGACATGACTATTGGTTCAACACTATGGTTCGTTAAAGGAAAGTGATGAAGAAGATGGTCGATGCCCTACGAAGAAGATCTGGAAAATGAAGGCTCCATGATGAAGAAGTTGAAGTTCATGACATCAGAAAGAGGAGCCCTACACGCAGCTAATAGTACCATGATTTCCACCAAAGAGCAGATAGTTGTTGTTGGAAACAAGTCACTAGTTGAGAGGGAGCTTGGGTATATTCCTTGTATAGGAATGATTAGCTCCTCCCTGGTTAAGAGGAAGTGACGGATATAGTTCTCTACTTAATGTGTCATGCCCTAGACCAAGACTAACAGTGGTAAGTCTTAGTGAAGGCCATGAGGGAGAGAAGGACACATCATTTTTGTCTTCATGTTATGAAGAAAGAATGGAGGATTGGGTAAGCATCTAAGATTGATTATGATACTCTTTGAGGATGTGGTAGGGCATCCAATAGGCAAGAGTAGTCGAAGAGGAAATTCCTTGAGGATATGTTATTCCAAGATAGGAATTTTCCTAGGAGGACATACCTTGTGAACGACTGGGTGGGGTATGTGCCTTAAGAGACAATGATGATGGTGTCTATCAGTGATTGTTTTGCTAGCATTGTGCTTTGATCTTGTAGAGAGATAGAGTTGTTAGTCAAGGCCTTGCTATGTGACAATGTTGGTTGATATGATGAGATGCAATGAGATAAGCTTAAACAATAGCTTATGAGATGGCTTACCAATCTAACTCTTCTTATGAGAATTCTTCAATATGAGAATGTCCAAGTACCATGTATGGATTATGAATACCTCCCTATGAATTAGCCAAATATGTGGCTCGCACCCTCGCTCCTATGGTAGGTAGTACTAGCTCGTTCATTAAAGACTCCAATCAATACGTTGATTTCATTAAAAAAGCTAAATTAGATCCAGGTGACAAAATTGTTAGCTTTGATGTTGTCCAACTTTTCACCAAAATCCCACTTGATGAAGCCGTGCACGTAGTAAAAGAAGTAGCAGACCCGCAGACTGCAAAGCTCGCTGAAATATGTCTTCGCTCCACCTTTTTCACCTTCCAAGGGGAAATATTTGAACAAACATTTGGAGTTGCTATGGGATCTCTGTTATCCCCTATAGTGGCAAACCTCTTCATGGAGAAATTTGAAAAGAAGGCTTTGGACTCTTACCCATTAAAACCCAAGTTTTGGATAAGGTTCGTAGATGACACCAATGTCAATTGGCCTCATGGAGAAGAGGACTTAAAAAACTTCCTAGACCACCTCAACAACATATCCAAAGATATCCAATTTACAATGGAAGGCGAAGAAAACAACTGCATCCCTTTCCTTGACATACTCCTCTCAAGAAATGAAAACGGATCCCTTGGACACAAAGTGTTCAGAAAGAAATCACATACGGATAATTATCTGCACGCTGATTCACACCACTACCCAGCCCAAAAGACAGGGGTTCTGTTGACTCTCTTTACACGAGCTTTTAGAATATCAGAAAAAACTCATGTGGAAGAAGAAATTGAATATCTAAGAAAATCCTTCATAAACTTGGGATATAGCAATAGGGACATAAACAAAGCTATTCAAAGAGCCAGATCCGGAAACAAAAGAATGATTACTGACAATTCCTCAACTACAAAAGCATACCTCCCTTATATTCAAGGGGTCACAGACAAGATAGCCAAAGTTCTAGCTAAAAAGGACATTAGAGCATCCTTCAAACCTCTAGTGACCATCAGGCAAAAAATGAAATCGATTAAGGATGACCCCGACCACCTCCAACAAAAAGGTGTTTACAAAATCAATTGTTCATGCGAAGATTGCTATATTGGGGAAACAGGTAGGACCTTCAAAATAAGGTTTAAAGAACATGGTGCGGACATCAGACTTCGAAGAATTAAAACCTCGGCTTTGGCAGAACACTCCAACAAAACATGTCACCACGTATGCCTTGAAGAGGCAGTGGTCATTGCCAAAGAAAAACATCATTTTAAACATAAAATACGTGAAGCCTTGGAAATCATCAAACACCCTCACAACCTAAATAGAGATGGAGGTTTAGAAATTAGCAAAAATTGGGTCCACGTTCTTTCCCGATAAATAACTTACACCCTTGAGACGTTGGTCTCCTTGTACCCCTTCTCTTCCTTCGTCCCTTTAGGATCTTTAATGACATTTACTTACTCCTCCTCTTACCCTTTCCCCTTCCCTCTATCCGCCTGTTTGTTTCATACCCTTACCCTTCTTACCTATACCATGCTACCCTTCTTTAGCCTTAAAAAAGGAAAAAGTATATATATAAAATCACCCTTGTAAATCTCTTAACAATAACTTACACCTTAAATAAATCCTAACCCACTCCAAACCTTTGTTCATAGGATTAATTAGTTGCAAGCCTTTGATTACATCTATGGGTTATAATCATTTGATTTATTAATCTAACTAAATATATGATAACTAAATAACTATACCAACATCATTAATATAAGCTACATAGGACCTTATAACATAAAATTAGTATAAAGAAAATACTAAACTTTAGTATCATTAAAATAAGGCTTTATAACATTTATAAAATAATTAATCTAAATTAAAAATAAATATGGATAAAAAACATAGGACTTTATAACTAAGAATAAATAATTAATATTAAAAGATTAGACATTATTATCATTAACATAAAGCATTATAACAAATTATATGATACTTTTAAATAAAATAATTAATCTAGAATAAATAAATATGGATAAAAATAATTGAAAATATTTAGCAATTAAATTATTAAATTGGTAACTGGTCGGCTCTCTTTTTTCCTGTCATCTTTTCCTCTATTTATTTAACCCAATCGTTTCTCTTATTTGCAGATTTGTCCTGAAGATGGGTCTTGTTTTAGACCAGAAACATAGATTGAAAAATGAGGACTGTGGAGATTCTGAGTTTTGTATCTAAAAATACCTCCCTAGTTAAGAGGGAGTGTTGAAATGTGTAACTAAATTCAGTCTTCATAATGTATACTGTAATCATGATTTTACGTATTTGATAAAAAGAGAAAAACAAATTTAAGATTTTCATTCTTGATGGATGGGTTTCATGGTCAAGGTAAATTTATTTGTAGGTCAAGCACCCATTGAGTTTTTTTAAGTTTGTCATAGAATTACGAAGTCAAAAGAGTCATTGTCATACATGTAAGACACCTTTAGGCATGTTGTATCTTGTAAAGAAAATTTTTGTAGAGTCAAAAATGTCATAAAGACCCTCCAAGACCTTGTCAAGCAAGTCGGCCTACATGAAATATCAAGTCGGTCTCATGAAAGTAATTCGTACCCCTAGAAAGCCTATCTATAAGAAGGAACTCGACCTCATTTGGACACAACAAGAAGCAAGTTTGATCTCCAAAAGAAAGAAGCAACAAGACTAGAAGAAAAGGACAAAAATCAAGGATAAGAAGAAAAGAAGCAAGATCGAAGTTTTGGACCTCTCTCTCTCGTGTTAGGGTTTCTAAAGTTGTAGGGCAAGTTGAAGTTGTTGGGAAAGTCAAAGTTGTTGGGAAAAGTTGTTGGAAAAGATGTTGGGATCGAAGTTGCTAGAGAAGTTGTTGGGGTCGAAGCTCTTGTTGGAAGGTCAAAGTTTGTTGTTGTAAGTTGTGTAAGGAAAGCTCATCATGAAGGAAGGTTGACTTGCTCTTGGAGGGGTGTTTGTCAAGGGTCTTAGGTCTTGGAATTCGTCATTTGAAGATTCTATAAGAAGAGAAGAATTCATGTGGGTTTTCCTCTCAAAAGGAGAGGTTTTGGCCCTAGCTAGCATCCTACATTTCGTGTCCTCTTGTCTCTTTGATCTTCATTGTTTGGTAGTTGTTTGATAATAGAAAACACAATAATAATCAAGTCAAAGAAGAAGTTAATCAAGTTAAGTAAAAAGACATCAGAAGCAGTTATCAAAGTAAGAGAAATCACCTAATCTAGTTGCCCCTAGATTTCTCAACACCCCCCCACCATACCAGCCGTGTTTCAGTACGAAAACTCGAAATGTGGCTAAAGCGCACCTAAAATGTATTTCAGGTGACTGAAACGTGTTTCACTTTTTTGAAATGCATTTCAAGCACTAAAGCCCAGATTTTAGCATTTGTACAGCACATGCAAGGTGGTACAACAAATTTGTGTGGTGCGTGTGGGCCGAATGCAAATTATTTGGAAAAAAACAATCATTTATGAGTGGGATAGCCTAATATTCAACATTATATTCAACCTTAGGGCCCTACTAATGCTATGCAATTAATGGTAATGTTAAATTCATCTTTTTACTTAAATTTTTAACATTACCATTAATTGTTTCAAGATGTTTGAGTGGTTCCAACCTTAATGGATTTCATATAAAGAAAATAGAATTTTAGGTCCCGCTCAAAATCCAACAGACTTTACAATTTTTAGGATTTCAAGATTGACGGGATTGCAATGTTTCATTAGATTATATCATGTATGAGGGTATGGAACTAGCATTTAATCAAGAGCACCAAGCCCTCTATGTACCTCAATGTTAGGGGCATTGATTGTTGAACTCCTCTATCATGACCCTAGTAAAAATGCGACCATCACTCAAACAAAATATGGATTTGACATGTAAAGTTTTTTCTATCTTATTTTAATTCTTAGAGGGTGATATTGATGATGAGGATCCCAATATAGGCAATGATTTTGATGATATGTAGTTATTTGTTGTAGCCTGATTTTCTTGGGCCTTGGGCCTTGGCACTTGCTCATTTATTCATGAATTTGTATCTATATTCTAAATTAGAATGTTAAAACTTAAAATGTAAATGCTTTATTTCAAAGTTTCAATATAATTTTCTATATATATAGAATGTTTCCCTATTTCTTGATTTTTGGGGGGTCGCATTTCCAGCATGTTTCCATTTCAAATACACATTTTTGTTTCCCCATACCATGCAACTTAGGTTACATTTGATGCTCAGTGGTAGTATGCTCTTAGGTGCTTCAATATTGGGGGATAATGTTATTCATGGTTAGCTTAACCTAACACTTATATAACTAAGGGCAAAAAGGGTCGCATGATGTGATCCTACTTCATGATGGCAAGTTTATTAATTAGCTCCATGATTTTGGCTTAGAATGGGGTATGGATAGGAGATATTTCTAATGGTCATCCTCACTATTGGAACAAATGTGGTGGTAAATTAATTCAAAGAGGCCATCCTTGTTTTCACCTTAAACCATGGCAAGGCAAGCGTAATGTGATGAATATAAAATTATACTATACTAAACAGCCATGGTACATATATGGAGACAAGTCTATTATTGTAATGTGGCATTCCTTTTAAACCTTGCTCCACCATTCAATACACTTATGTTAAAGGGCAAAGTAAAGGAGCATCTTATTTTAATGCAAAGGAGTCACCCCCTTCATTATTTAATAATACTAGCCCCAACATTAAAACGTACGAAGCTCCAAAAGTGGGATGATTCATCACAAACGATAGGGTCCAACAGGGTCATCCCCTTTTCTACCACTTAAACATATAACATAATGTGGAGGGTGACGTGTGATCATGGGACAAACTAATAAAGTAAAATATGAAAGATATCACATCAAGGGAGAGGCGATGCCACACTACATGGCTTAGCCTAAGTTTTAGACAAGACGCCACCTTATTCTATAGCCTAGGTTGATGGCCTAAAGTATGGTAACATGTGTAGTTTGAATTGGTAAAAGTGCCAATGCTTAAAGATGAAGCCACCAACATCAAATTACCCACCAAGTCGCATTGCATGGGAATCTACACATTTGACCTTATATTGAGCTATCGTAGACAATTTCATGAGTTGAAATATTCCATTGGCTAATCAACCACCTTGAATTGGAATTAGTAATAAATGGAAAAACTTATGAGATATCTAGCTCCAAGGTTTGGAGAGTTTGGTCTCTTATCTATGTAAGTTGTATTATTTATATGTAATTTTTATGTGTAGATATATGTTTTAGGGTTCCGTTTGGAGATTATATTTCGTGAGATTATGAATCTTGAAGGCAACAAAAGGCCATAGATGAGCACCATGCTACAATGGAGGAGCATATGGTGGAAAAATTAACTCTTATCCTATAGTCTTTGGTCATCTACTTTCAAAGGTCACAACATTACACAATTTACCTTACTTGATCAGGTGTGTCCTTAAAAAGACTTGGGATGAGGAGCCATCTTATTATTACTAAGTTGTCGATCTAGATAGGCACTCTTCCTCAAAACCTTGTAAGATTTTAATCACCAAAACTTAAGGGTACAATAATTCATATCCTTAGATTGTTTGTTGAACCAAGTCAAAGTGCGTAAAAAATTAGATGGTTGCTTATATGCCCATGACTTGCCCTCTTGAAATTGCTTAAATGATTCCATAGCCCATATTGATAAAGCATTGGACTCCCTTTAAGTCATCACACCAAACCCATCTCATATTATCCTTTTTCATCTATATTGTTGCTAGGTTCTCATTACTCCCACTCATTACTACAAGAAGCGAGCGTAGTTAACCTTTAAGGATACCCCCTTGACTACAAACATTTGCCAAGTCTAAAGTACAAGGAAGTTTTGGTGAGGTGAAAATGGGCAACCTCCTAAGTTCCACAAGGCTAGTTCCGTATTTTTGGGATTCAAGTTAAAGGTGCTAGTTTGTGTGGTAAAACATTCAATTTTGAATTTTGAAAAAATTCCACACCAATAAAGACTTCGCCAAAGCCAGGAGCCAAAGGCCACCAAACCAAAATGTTAAGAGTGAACATCATCCTTCTTTGACACAAGACCCTAGCCATGAATTTTGGGCTTCATTATCAAGCACTTCAATGGTCCACCCTTGCATGATTTCTAGCAATGGTCCCTCAAACTCTCAATTGTGAATCTACATCCATGGATCCTGCACTAGTTTTTGCAATTTATTTGGCAATATCTTCATGTTTGCATTCATATCAATAATCTTTATGTGCATTTCCTCAAAGTACATATATCCTTATGTTGGTTCAAAGGAAACAAGGAATCACTTTTATCGTCCACTTTACTATTCCAATCATGCCAAGTGGCATTGTTCACCAAGTTTTCTAAAAAAATCTAAATGGATCTTCTATTAGCCAACTAGATGTTTGTTTCTCCATTTGTTCAACACCGACGAGCTCAAGTTTCCAGAAGGATAGTTTTGCAATTTGGCTAGTGCTACACTACCAACGTGTAAAAGTTGGGTTGGGACCAACGTGGACAAATTTTGAAATCCATATAACTTCAACAAACCTAAACAAGAAAACCCTGCAATTGCATCCTCCTATCGATAAACTTTCCAATAGCCAATATTGTGCTCCAAAGATCTTTTTCCCATCCCAATGGCCTCCCCAAGTTGGATATTTAGCAATTTTCCCTTCAATGTGAAAAAAATGAGTATAAAACCTATTTCGATACACTCTAGTGTCTAACTTGAAGCAAACCCTAAACCATAAGGCTTTTTAAACACATTTGTTGAGAAAGGTTTCCAACAAAATTTGTTGCCACATTCTCCTCAAATGGTGAGCAACTAGTCCATGTGGATTTGACTGTTGACAGCTCAAATCATTTCCTTATTTCCAATTTTCTGCTCATTGATCCTTATTGCTAGTATGAAGCTCACTCTTCATTAGATAAGATAAGGTAATTGTATCGATGTCCAACAAAACTTAGGGTAAGATCCACCCTGATAGAGGCGCAAAGCCTTAACCACATGTGATCTGAAAGTCTAAAGACCATTTCCATCCTTGTTAAGGTCTAAGTCACCTAGTTCGTGTTCGTGTTCGAGTTCAACGACTTTATAGTTTGACAGATATTCAACAATTAAAATTTTGAAAAATAAAATTCGGTACTAAGTTCCAGATACTAAAAAGTTTGAAAATTATATATATATATATATATTAGCCCCATTTAAAGTTTGACAGATATTCAACAGTTAAAATTTTGAAAATAAAATTCGGTACTAAGTTCCAGATACTAAAAAGATTGAAAACTATATATATATATATATATATATTAGCCCCAAGTGTTAGCTCAAGTGGTCTAGAGTCGAACATGAAGTTCTTTGATATTGTTGCTAGTTGTTGTTGATCGCAGGTTTAACTCTCCTCAATTACCTTGGGGGAAAGCGCCATAACCAAGGTCAATTGTTTATCCGGTTTACCATCCACAAAATGTGGGGAGAACTATGGGGTTTCTCGTGCTTCCATTTCAAGTAATATATATGGCCTCATAATCAAGGTCGATGGTTTACCCAATTTACCATCAAAAAAATATGGGGAAGTACTCCAGGGTTTCTCATGCTTTCATTCCAAATATATATATATATATATATATATATATATATATATATATAATGCTAAAAATTGTTGTAAAATTTTATATATAATGTTAAGAATGTTTATAACTCTTTTTATAAATAATGTCAAGATATAAATGTGTTTTAGATTAGGGTTTTATATATATATATATAATTGAAATATTATATATCTACTATAATTGTTTATATGTATTGTCATAGGAAAAAATTTAAGTGTGTATGATAAACAAAAATTAATACACACACACACATATATATATTCAAAAATAATAAGTGACAACTAAATTTAAAGATTAAAATAATTTTTTAATATATATATGTTTCCTTTTTTAATATTTAACTTTGATATTTTATTGAAATATTACACTTTTACTATTATAATTGTTTATATATATATATATATAATTTAAGTGTGTATGATATAAATAAAAAATCAAAACACACACACACACATATATATATTAAAAAATAACAAATAACAACAAAATTTAAAAATTAAAATATTTTTATAATATATATATGTTTATTTTATTTATTTATAAATAAATAAAAGAAACATATATAAGCTTTTCAACCAAGCAGTCAAGCAAGGGTTCCCTAAACCTTGGACTCAGAGCCTCATTATCCCTATTTTTAAAAGTGGGGATACAAATAACCCCTTTAATTATCGGACAATTATGATCAGCCCTCTCTTAGCCAAGTTATATGGTATTATTTTGGAAAAGAAGTTGAGCATTTGGCTTGAAAGTGAAGGTAAGCGGGCTAAAGGCCAAGCGGGTTTTAGAAGGCAGCACTCAACAACGGACCACCTCGTTACGCTTAGGATCATTGTGGAGGAATGCCGCAATGATAAATCCAATCTCTTTTGTTGCTTTGTGGACTTTAGAAAGGCTTTCGATACGGTTCCTAGAAACAACCTATGGAATAGATTAGAAGAGCTAAATGTTCCTTTTGAGCTAAGAGCGGCCGCTATAAGGTTATACGAGAATGTAATTGCCAAGTTAAAGAGAAATGAGGGGTGGTCGAAAGATATTAAGTGTAATATCGGAGTTAAACAAGGTTGCCCCCTCTCCCCTACCTTATTTGGCATTTACATCGACAAGCTAGAAGGTTGTTTAGAGGAAGCAGGATGTGCTGGCATGATCTTAGCTGGGATAGTCATCATCCTTCTTCTCTATGCTGACGATATTGTTCTTCTCGCAAGGTTCCCATCTAATCTTGATAAGCAACTTAGACTTCTTAAGGATTTCTACTCTACCATGGGTATGTCTGTTAACACTGACAAAACAAAAGTTATGATTATCAAATCCAAGAAGGACACTTACGCTAATTTTATGTATGACAATAGTAACTTGGAGGAAGTGTCTTCTTACAAGTACCCAGGAATTGATATTCATCACAAGCTCAACTGGAACTATAGCATTCAGAAAAGGATTAATGGGGGGTGGAAAGCTTATTTTGGTCTTGAAAATAATTGTAAAATGGCAAACCTCGTAATGTGGGATAGAAATAAGTTCCTCTTTGAAACTTTAGTCACTCCTGTTATCTTATATGGATGTGAGGTTTGGGGTTGCAGCGTCTCTAGAGAATCCTGGAGAAATATTGAGCAAATCCAGAAGCGTTTTATAACGTATAACCTTAAAATTAAAAGCAATACACCCTATCCTATTCTCCTTATAGAAGTGGGTCTTTCCCCTATCGAGAGCCTAGCTATGACTAGGCTTTTGTTGTACAAGCACAAGCTCAATAGCATAGGAGACAATAGACTTCCTAAGCTAGCTTTAAATTCCAGCCAAAACCACCTAAGGCTTAAACGAGGTTGGTATAAAGACACTAGGGCCTAGTTAAACCATTGGGAGATCGACGAGAATGTTGCATTGCAAAACATTAATAACATTAAAAAAATTGTTACTTCTAAGTTCAAAGAAAAAATGTGGTGTGAGAAAGATCTAGCAGCTAAAAGAAAATTAAGATATTATAAGGAAGTCATCAACCCCACCCTAGAAGATCAAAAGTATCTCTCTGTTTTAACTAGCTCAAAGAAGAAAATTAATATAGCCAAGATTAGAACGAACTCTCATGAGCTCCATAGTGAAACAGGTCGTTGGACAAATCCTAAAACACCATGGATGGAAAGGATCTGCCATCTTTGTGAGAATATGAACATTGTAGAAATTATATAACTAATGCGTTATACATCCAAGATTCTCCCGATCACACACTATTTTAACTTCATGCACAATACAGAATCTATTCCACCATTGATCATCACATGCGGAAATAAAGACAATTACAATGCACACATGAAACCATAAAAATTCACACACATTAACACAGTTGTTTTAACGGGAAAGCATGAAGTTGAAAACCTTAACTATCTGTATATAATATATGTCATAGAGATCATGTAACAATCATCATACAAAGCGTATCACAAGCTCTCAGTACAATCTAATCGCTACACACTAATCAGGTCCTGATCTAGCAAATCCATGCATCGATCTCTGCCACCTGCTAGCCTGCCTCTACTGCGCAATCCCTGCTGAAGAATGGCTCTGAATGAACTCGAATCCACTTGGCTTGCACTGTGCAATCCTCATTGGCATCTCCAATCAATGTCTGGTGAAAAATCATGCAACACTATCGTCACAACTGATAGTCACACTTGCTCTTTCACCTACCTCTCCACTGGTCTCCACTGAACTGTCCATGCACTGTAGTTAACTGATGTATTCTTCAGTTGATTAATGAGTTAATATTTAGTGAATTAATTATTAATTAATTCACACCACTCTCACTAGTGTATCAATCAGTTAGACTAGATACAACTAGCTCAACTGTGTCTAACTGAGTTAAACTGAACACAACTCCACCAACTACTTCTACAACTCCACCAAACTCTGTCACATGAGTTCTAACTGAAGTCCTCCATGCAATAGCTCTAGTTAACCCTTAGGAATAGCGTAATTCCTTCTGTCAGCTCCTGTGCCACATCTGTGCACTTAACTGAAGTGCTCCAAGAGAATAAGATAATGTTTAGAGTCCAAATATTATTAAGAGCTAATAATATTCGACATATCTATTTTTAGACTGGAAATCTAAAAATAGATTCCACCTAATATGTCTAAAAATAGAAGTCCATCTATTTTTTCCAACTTGACCAACCATCCACAAATAGCATCCTGCAACTCATAGAATATGATCGACATGTCTAAAAATAGACTTAAGCAAAAATAACTGCGGGCCCACTTAGTGAAAGGCGACTCTTTTCAATGACTCCATCATCTTATTTGCAATCTCAACAAACATCGAGGATGAAAATCAATTCCTCTTAAAGTGCCCTAGGTACAACCACATTAGAGCTCAATTTCATAATCTTTGTTACAATACTGACCTTCCTAGCCTTTTAAGATGTCAAAATTATAGTGAGCTCGGGAGGCTTCTCTCCAAGCTTTTTGAGCATAGGAATAAAATCTTAAATCAAACTAAATAACTCTTTTCTTTAGGTCCTATAGACCAAAGATTGGTCTGAGTGGACGTTAACCATCATCATCATCATCATCATCATGTTTCTTTTATTTATTTAACTTTTATATTGTATTGAAATATTACACTTCTATTACAACTATTTATAAATATATAAATTTAAATATTAAAAATATTTTTTTAATTTACATATATTTATTTTATATATTTAATTTTTATATTGTATTGAAATATTCCACTTCCATTATAATTGTTTATAAAAATATAAATTTCAATAATTTAAGTGTGTATGGTATATATATATATATATATATATATATATATATATTCAAGAATAATAAGTGACAACAAAATTTAAAGATTAAAATATTTTTTTAATTTACATATCTTTAACTTTTATATTTTATTGAAATATTATACTCCTATTATAACTATTTATAAATATATAAATTTATAATGTATATGATATAAATTAAAAATTAACACACACATATATATTCAAAAATAATAAATTACAACTAAATTTAAAAATTAAAATATTCTTGTAATTTACATATATTTCTTTTAGATATTTAACTTTTATATTTTATTGAGATATTACAATTCTATTACAACTATTTATAAATATATAAATTTATATAATTCAAGTGTGTAAGGTATAAATAAAAAATTAACATATCAAAACTGTGAAAATAAAGATAAACAAATAGAAATAAAAATATCATTATTCAAGTGTGTAAGGTATAAATAAAAAATCAACATATCAAAATTGCGAGAATAAAGATAAACAAATAGAAATAAAAATATCATTAAAATAGCCCAGGGGTAGATGAACATGGACATGGTGAGGTCGGGTGGAGGGGGCGCCAGCGATCACACCGACTCCAAAGACTCATAAAAGAGGGGGGGGTGGTATGACGTACCCCCCCCCCCCCCCCTCCATGCAATATACGTGCAGCATACATTCTTATAGAATGGCAAGTGCAGAGAGAAGTTTGGTGTTTTTTCCATGTAACTAGTCGTCGATGTTGGAGGCTTGGGAACTCAAGAGGTGGCAATGTGGGCCTTATTGTGGACCCGTACACCTGGTGTTTGATAGCTCTGAAAGCATGTCATTGTCTTAGGGGCATGCTCTCAGGCAATTTTGTGGTGGGCAAGCATAATACTATGAAATTTGGGACCCTGGTATATGGGAAACATGAACTCTCAGCAGCAATTGGGTGCAGAAGGGGCATGGTCGATGGTTTATCTATGTGTAGCATGTTAGTTTCTCTAAAACCCTAGCTAACTAATTTCTGAAAATTACAAGTAAATAATTGAAACTGAAATTTAACTTCTTCCACAAATATTTTGAGCTTTATCTAACTGAAAATGTTGTGGAAATTTAACAAGAAACATAGAAATAAAAACACAATCACATCACCATAAAGACACAAAATTTACCCAAGAAACCTAGCACGGGAAACCTACTTGTCTAGTGGCTTCTATTAGGGCGGCCTCAATTCGGCAAATAGAAATTTTTTGAGAAAAAGTACATCTAGAGGGAAGACCTTTATGATTTTCTTCCAGAAATTTCCTCAGCTACGTTGGAAATCGAACTAGCTTGTGGCTCTCCTAAGCAGGTTGCGTTGTAGCAGTGCGTAAAGGTCGTACATCCTCCTCTGCGTGCCTCTTCTATGCAAATGTTGAGTGTTGGGCACTTCTATTGTTATCCCACAACGTTACACCCTTCTCTGCTATTTTCGTGTTGTTGAAGCCCCTGCCTCTTACTGTAGTTGTATTGCCCTAATTTATGAAGCCTTCACCAAACAATTTGATGTGAATTAAGCTCCACGCTGCCCTTTTTCCCTCTCAAATCGACCTGAGCCCCATAATTTATCTCAATGACTGAGAATCAGTTGATCCGAGGGCTGAGATTGATTTGTTGCCGACTTTGGAAAATTTAAATGTTTCCTAAGTCAAACATTAGAGAATATTAAAAAATGGTTGTTAGTGGAGTTTTGGTGGGTCCCCTTGCCAGATTTAGCGCACCTCCAAATCTACCTAGACCACTTTCCCTCTAACTTCAACACTCCCTCTTAGAAAGAGAGTGGTTCTCCACAATACCCAACTTATCTCTATGAATACAAAGTTTCCCTTGGACAAAGCCTTAGTCAAAATATCCGATGTCTGCTCTGTTGTAGGGACATACTGAAGTTGGATCTTCCCCTTCTGAACACAATCTTTGAGATGATGGTACCTAATTTCAATGTGCTTGGATTTGTCATGAAACACTAGATTACCAGAGAGCTTGATGTAGCTCTGATTATCACAGTGAATGATTGTTGTTTCCAAACTCTGACTGAAGAGTCTTGCAAGTAACTTTCTCGGCGAAATGGCCTCACAAGCTGCCATACTAGCAGACATGTATTCATCCTCTCATGAGCTCAGTGCTATTGATCTTTGCTTCCTGTTGAACCAGGAAACAACTGTAGATCCCACACTTAATGCGCAACCTGAAGGGCTCTTTCCGTCTATTGGACTCCCTACCCAATCTGCATCTACAAAGCCTGTCAGCTTCACTCCATCTACTCTCTTGTACAACAACCCAAAGTCAAATGTGCCCCTGAGATACCTCAATACATGCTTAGTAGCTATCCAATGCACTCTTGTGGGTTCTACCATAGACTGACTGAGTTGGTTTACTACATAGCAAATATATGGTGGTGTGTTCACCGGATACATCAACGACCCTATCAACTGCCAGTAGAGTGTAGCATCCACACATTCCGCCCCATTGGCATCTATCTTACTCCAGTTTATCATTAAAGGAGTGGCCATAGGCTTGCAATCCTACATCCTAAATTTCTTGAGAATTCCCAGAGCATACTTGCCTTGTCCCAAGAAAATTTGCCCATCACATTGTCAAACCTCCAATCCAAGGAAGTAGTGCATCAGTCCTACATCCTTCATGTCAAAATCTGATGCAAGAATAGTCTTTCATTCTCTGATGAGCTTCTCTTCCCCTATCAAGATGAGATCATCAATGTATAGTACAAGAATGAGAGGTTTCCCCCCAACCACAATAAAGTACAGGTTAG
Source organism: Pinus albicaulis (assembly GCA_034641835.2). Classification (NCBI taxonomy): domain Eukaryota; kingdom Viridiplantae; phylum Streptophyta; class Pinopsida; order Pinales; family Pinaceae; genus Pinus; species Pinus albicaulis. Next base: position 141,030,491 of record CM076570.1, read on the forward strand.
AGTCAGCTTCACTCTTGTTGAAGCCTAGTCCAAGAAGATTGTTGTCTATGCGCAAATACCACGCTCTTGGGGCCTAGTTGAGCCCATAGAGAGCTCACTTTAGCGTACACACGTGTGACTCCCTGATTTGTGTCTCATACCCCTTTGTTTGTTCAATGTAAATTTCCTCCTCAACTTCTCCATTGAGAAAGGTTGTTTTGACGTCCATCTGGTGGATTTTACACCCCATCTGTGTTGCCAAGGCAATAATAGTCCTGATGGATGAGTAGCGAGCAACTGAAGTGAACATCTCATCATAATCTATGCCCTCAACCTGACATAAGCCTTTGGCCACAAACCTAGCCTTGTACATCTCTATGCTCCCATTTGCTCCACGCTTAATCCTATAGACCCATCTGGTTCCAATCACTATCTTATGCTCTGGCCTTGGCACAACTTCCCAAACACCATTTTTCATAATGGAGTTATACTTCTCAGCCATAGCATCTCTCCAAACTTGTTGTGACTCAGCTTATCTGAAGCTAGAAGGCTCTGAGTTAACTCGCTCTGTAATAAGTGCCATGTAGCCAAAGTATATTTGTTATTGTTTGCTCTGCCTGAAGCTAGAGCTGGGTGCCTCAACCCTCTCCTGGGCCTCTTGAATCAGCTTCTCGACCCACTTGGTCGTCCTCCCTATATTGGGAGTCACTGGTCGAGTGGTTGTGTCCACTCTCTTGTCTCTCTCCTCCTCGTCCTGCACTATCTCCTCATCTTCCTTGTGTACGGCATGTCCACCCACTGACTGTGATTGCAACTAAGAAGTTGGTTGAGCTTCTTGCTTGGGAGCCTGTTGCTCCTCCTCCTTCTCTGCACACTGCTCACGCTCCAAGGACTTCCTGACAACCCTTGCTTCCTCAAATTTCACATCACGTCTAAGCATTGTTTTTCTCAGTGTTGGAACATACACCCTATATGCCTGAGATGTCTCATTGTAGCCCATGAAAATACCCCTTTCAGTTGTGGGCTCTAGCTTCTTCCTGCTATCCTTGGACACATGGATATACACCAAGCTGCCAAAGATGCGGAAGTGAGATAAATCGGGCTTATTTCCTATGAATGCCTCTTCTGGCGTAACTCGTCCCAAAATTTTGCGTGGACTCCTATTTTGTAGGAACATCCTTGTGTTGCATGCCTCTTCCCACAAAAACATAGGCAACCCCTAGTCATGCTGCATAGCTTTGGCTGCTTCAACAACACTGCAGTTCTTCTGTTTAGCTATGCCATTTTGCTGAGGATTATGGGGATTTGTGAGTTCTCTCCTAATTCCTTCCTTGGCATAAAGGTCCTTGAAGGAATTTGAGATGTACTCACCGCATTGTCACTTCTCAAGGCCTTGATCTTTCTGCCTGACTAGTTTTCAACTAGGGCCTTGAATTCTACAATCATTAAGAAGACTTCCTCCTTTTTCTTCATAAAAAATATCCAGGTTTTTCTAGAATGATCATCAATAAAAATGCCATAATATCTATAACCCATGAGAGAAGGACAAGAGAAAGGGCCACATACATTTAAGTGTATGCAATCTAGAATAGTTGTAGCTCTACTGTCTCGGTTGGGAAAGGAAGTCTTTGTGTACTTCCCAAGTGTGCAGCGCTTGCACATGTCATGTTGGTCTACGATGCATTTTGGAAGTCCTCTGACAATCTCCTCCAATATCTTCAATGCCCCATGTGCAATGCCCCATCCATCTATGCCAAAGTACCCCTATGCCCTTGTTCTTATCATGGCCAACCTTGCGGGTCAACGTTGTTGCTGAGTCAAATTGCAATTTATAAAGCCTCTTCACCTTGCTCCAATCTGCTTGGCCTCCTGCTGAGTTAGAGGATTTCAAAAAATACTTTTCCTTTGTTGAAAATGACATCATACCCCTTGTCTTCAAGTGCTAAAACTAAAACAAGGTGTTTCTTCAGCCTTGGTACATAGAGGACGTCCTTGAGAAAGAAGGGAATGCCCGACTCCCTCTCATATTTGATAGTAACCACACCCACTGTTGAGTAATTTCCATCGTGACCAAACTTTATGGTGATCCTCTGGTCCTTTTTAGTAAGATGGCTAAAACAATCTTTACACCAAGTCATATAACATGAAACCCCACTGTCTATGAACCATACACTATTGGATGTTGAACTTGCCATGCATGCAATGAGAGAAAATTCCTTCTCAAATCTAGAACTGAACTCATCTATTTCAATAGCAGTTGCTACTTGATCCTTTTTGAACCCTTTCTTTCTCTGTGGACACTTGGTAGCATAGTGTCCAAACTGATGGCACTGAAAACACTTAATTTTGGATAGGTCTTTCTTCCCTTTCGGACCTTTGGAGCTAGATTCAACTAGTCCTGTATGTTTCTTGCCTTTGCCATTGGTCCCCTTGCCAGCTAGGGCAAAATTTTGTTCATCCTCCTACTTGACATAAGTGCCAGACCTTGACTGCCTCCTAATTTCTTCCAGCGTGTAGTCACACCATAGTCGCTCCCAGTCAGGAAGCTTTTCTCTTCATGTGACTACGTCATGGAAGTTATCCCACAAATTGTGAAGCCCTAATAATGCAAGGCTCCCTAGGTCATTGTCTAAAACAGTCACATTCACCCTAGCAAGCTCATCCCGGACTTGGGTGAACTTGGTCAAGTAGGACGCAATAGACCCCCCCCCCCTTGGCCATGTGTATTGCCTTGCGCAAACCAAAAACAAAACGTCAGAAACCCAAATTAAAAAATATTCAAATCTATACAAAATATTTACAGATCTATGCACAAGAGCTGCAGATCTGTCAGATCTGAGGAGTATGAGTCCAACTCCGCTCCTAGATCTAAAGACCTAAGACTCTTACTAACCAGATCTATCAAATTTTCCACGGAATATTTAAAAGATTTTGGTTTTTTAAAGAGGTACTAGCCCAAAAACTTCATGAATAAAAATTTAATCTTTAGATAAATCTTGAAGTTAGTATGAAATAGCCTCTTCAGAAAATATATGTTGAGAGTTGGTTGGTCCAACCAAGGACTATCCCCAAATGCTCAATGAAAACGTTAAAGATCTTCTACAAACACTAGATCAACTATCAAACAAGTAGTGAAATAGAATAACAATAAAATTCTGAAGAAATAGGGATATATGCTAATCCAATCAAAATTAAAAATGTCACCCTAGATCCCAACGAATTGAATAAGATACCTGTATTCAAATTATTCTAAGAGAGCTATTGATTTGCGATCTTCAAATAATATTTGCAAAAATTAAAACAATGTTACCATAGATTCAGAAAGAGGAACACCACCGCAAGTTGAAACCCCAAAGACTTTTGCATTAATTCCAAAATATATACAAGAGAGCTTGAGAGCTTAGTACACTATTCGAAGATCCGATCAAAAAATAGACTGACACCGACCTCTAATTTATAGATAAATTCTCCAACAGCTAGTTCGCTTGATCCCCGTCAAAGTAATCTCGACCGTTGAAAAATATATGATTATTTTTTAATCTTGTCCATCGAAATTATTTACTTTTTGAGGAATTTTGAATTTTTCATTTAATTCATTTTTAATTAACTCAAAAATAATAATTGAGTTAATTGCCTCAAAATTTTGACTTTGACTTAACTACCAAAGTCCAAGGGTCCCAGATTTCTTAAAATTTTCAATATTCCCTTGGCCCGAGACCTTTAAAAAATTATTTTTTCAAGACCCACGAATTTTTCCTTTGGATAATTTAAATTTACCTAGGATAATTAATTAAATTTCTGGCTTAGGATTTTAATTTAATTTGGCAAGAAAATTTAATTAATTGACTTTGAGGGGATTAATTATTTTTCCAACCCTCTAATACTTAGCCATGGTGTCTAATTATGAGGGACCATGCACTAAATAATTTTTACATCAATATTTTACATTTTAATACATGAAAGGGTAAAACCCGTTCGTTATAGACCCTCAAAAAATACCCATTTTTGCGACACAAAATATAATTCAGTAGACCAAGTAACTTGTAATAAAATAATCTAGCCAATTAGCTAGGATTATTCCCAAAACACTTTTACATAGACTCAATATAAAACACTAGGACTCACCTAAGATCTTAGCGACAAAATCCACTCTAGCTTTGGGGTAAGAGTAGAGGGAAAAACTTTGTCGATCATTTGTGTCTAGAGACACAGATGAATCAGTGAGACAAAAAACCTCCTAGAATGGAAATCGTCACCAAAACCATAGGTTTACCTAGGCTGTTACATATAGACACGATCATACTGAGATTATTTACATTTTACATATGCGATGCAGATAGCGGACACTCGAACATGATGGATCCCTTTTGCCAAAAAAAGGTGTCTGCTATGGGGTCGTTGACACGGAAGTGGTCAAGCAGCCTCTTTTCTCTTGATAACACTAGTGGATTCGGATTGTTAAAAAATAAAATATAGTCAGTTGCTGCTGCTGTTTTGTTTATATTTGACAACATCCCTAAAGCTGAAATTTGAAAATTTCAGTGTTAAAATCCAGGAAACTCTTAGTTAAGAGGTCAAATTTCTGAACTCCAAATTGAGCAAAATTTCAACAATATCGAGGCACAATTTTACGTCTCAAGTCAAGCACATTGTGACACATGAATCATTCACCGACCACTTATGAATCTTTTGCTTCATGCAACAGATTGTTTCATAGAAACTACTAAATAAATGCTCAAAAATTTTGTTCATTCCGAGCGTTCAAACTTGAACCAGCATTCCTTGCTTCCTATAAGACTTAATCTTGAATTTCATTTGGTTCAATGCAATCTCTAACAATTGGCGAGGTTGCCTATACTATGTCAAATTTGTGACCTTCTGCTCAAGCTTGGAATTATTGTCTCGCCTCTATCTTTTCCATGTTGCTTTTTACATTGCTTCGTATTCTCTAATTGACACAATAACATCAGAAATGCCAATATAATACCCACACCCCATTTAAAATCATGAACATAGAACATTGTGTAAGTTATTTTCTCTGCAAACATGGACTCCCTGAAAGTTTACTTAACTGATGGTTAGGGCGATAAAGGTGCTTGCTAATATCACACCTTCAACCTCTCCACTTTAACATCTGGCAAATTGCAAAAATCATTTTCCTTGTATTTTTAGCAGGAAAACCTTTTATGGGCAACCAACTTCATCCCCACCATCAGCAAAGACCCAATCTACAGACAGTAAGCAAAACTCACACTTATAGGAAGAAGAGCTAACCTTTCCAACAAGCAGTCAATCCTATAGAAATACCTGTGAATGCACTTTCAGGCAGGAGCTCATCACCTGTGGAGCAGAAGTACCAAAAGAAGAGGTAAGCAATTGACCAGGCAGCAGTCACAATGTCACACGGTTTTCTCATTTTTCCCCTTTATCCTAGTTCAGAAAACATTTATACCAATGTAATGAAAGAACCATTCAAAATAATCTTCCTGAGCGTTGAATCAGATTCTCAGAATACTCTTCAAGATAATTGGTCGCCATAGGTGAATATTACTTCTGCAGAAACCAGTTCAATCAAGCTTCTTCCTCTAGACTTCCATCTGTTCAGATTTTCATGCGGCTTTCCTGATTCCAATGCTGCTGGCTCTTGAGGATAGTTACACAATCTATGCCATGTCCGTACTGATAGCTTTATAAATGAAGCTTATAAAGTTGACTCAAACAAGTCCTGCCGCATAATACTAAATGATCTTTATTAAAGGCAAACATACCAACATACATGAGTTATGAAAATTTATACAGATTTCCTTGACAATTATGTGGGACTAACAACACAAAAGCATATTAATACTATAGTCATTGTCGTCCTTTACACTGTTTGAGATCTGTTAGTTATTATTATTTGATATGCATAGCTATCACACTCCAATTGGGATGAACGTGTTGAATACTTATAAGTTAAATGGTTTCGATCTTAAAACCAAATGCATAGTATTGATTTTCACATCATCTCTGTTACGAAATATTTAGTAGAGGTTGCTTTTAGTTATTGATGAAGTAACATTTTCAGAGCAACTTTCTACAAAGAGCTTATGGCAGACATAATACAAAATGCATGAAAAGTAAGATGTAAATATTTGCCTTACCAGTGCTCCTTGCACAAGCTCATATGCCTGCCAGATAACAACAAACCAAAAAATATATTGAATAAGGCACCTTCTGTAGTTATTTTTAATATATGAAACCCTTAAAAGCTATCATAAAAAAATAAGCCACCATCACATGCTAAATGGCTAATATCTCGATGCAGAGCAACATACCAAAACTCCAGAAGGAAAAGAAGTTTTCTGGCTCAGCCAAGGCCTGTCATCAACTAATGTCATACAAATAGGTCCAAATGATCTTCTGACCTTACAAGGCACCATCTGAGAGTGCCGGAGTGGTAGAGAAGAATCAGCGAAGATTTGAGACTGCAACACAGGCTTCAAAGACTTGAAAATATTATAAATGTTGTGATTCCAAACTAATATAATTTGACTGTTTAGCATTTTCAGATTTACAGCCTGATCATTCCCTCACAAACCATCCTTAAAGCCCATACATAAAATTATTTTCAACAATACTGCCAATAGCTTCATACAAAAGACACCCTCATACAGAACAATATAATGTAAACCTAATAACATAATGACCATAAGAAATTACGAACTTGAAAATCATGCCTAGATTTTTGTAGTAATTCTTAAGATGATGTATCATTTACATATTGATCCTTATGATGGTGCGCTTGTATTAAGTACTTGTATCTATGTATGCAACATGTCAAGTGCACATGGTTGCAAAACCTAGATAAACATGCGCAACCCTTTCATATGTGTCTCTAATAATGAGATGACTTGTTAAAGGAAAATAAGTTGCAATTGAGGAGTGAGCCAAATATTGATTGAAGACTCTAGAAGTGAACCATGTTGGTTGTAGGCTCTAGGAGGTGTGTTGGACCTAAAAACCTAAAGTGTAAGGTATTATTTACATTCAGAGGGGTTCATCAAAGAGTTGAATGAACTATTTATGTGAATGACTTCTTGCTAAACTAGTGGTTACAATGGTTGTGTACCCATGTATTCTAGTAAATGGTTGTTCCTTCATATGGACATTGACAATTTGGTGATGCACACATGAATGAGGTACAAGAAACGTCCTTTGTTTTGGGGGTACATTTGTTGTTGAGCCCTAGACAAAGACAAAAAGTTAAAAACAAATAAAAAACCAAGTCTGATCAGAAACGACAAATTAGTATCCAAGTCGGACCACACTAAGACTTGCAAAGTGTAAGTTTCTTTATTTTCTGAAAGAGCATTTGTTGCACTAAAACCAAATGACGATGGAGACTTTCCAGATATTGATCAAGACAGATACTCACTAAGAGGGGATGTTGGAATATGACAGAGTTCCTACTTGTCTTATAAGATAGTTTGTAATACTCATAAATGTCCTTTGTTTTGGGGGTACATTTGTTGTTGAAGGCTAGATAAAGAAAATTAGTATCCAACTTGGACCACACGAAGACTTGCTTGGTGCAGGAGTCTTTATTTTCTGAAGAGCATTTGTTGCACTAAAGCCAAATGAAGATGAAGACTTCCCAAATATTGATCAAGACAGATACTTACTAAGAGGGGATGTTAGAATATGTCATAGTTCCTGCTTGTCTTATAAGATAGTTTGTGATACTCATGGTTGTGTAATCACATGTTTTGCTTTTTTGGGGGGGTTCATCAAAGAGTTGAATGAACTATGTATGTGAATGACTTCTTACTAAACTAGTGGTTACAATGGTTGTGTACCCATGTATTCTAGTGAATGGTTGTTCCTGCATGTGGACATTGCCAATTTGTCGTTGCACACATGAATGAGGTACAAGAAACATCCTTTGTTTTGGGGGTACATTTGTTGTTGACCCCTAGACAAAGATAAAAAATTAAAACAAATAAAAATCCAAGTCTGATCAGACAAAGACAAATTAGTATCCAAGTTGGACCACACGAAAATTTGCCAAGTGTAAGTGTATTTTCTGAAAGAGCATTTGTTGCACTAAAACCAAATGAAGATGAAGACTTACCAGATATTGATCAAGACAGATACTCACTGAGAGGGGATGTTGGAATATGGCATAGTTCCTACTTGTCTTATAAGATAGTTTGTAATACTCATAAATGTCCTTTGTTTTGGGGGTACATTTGTTGTTGAAGGCTAGATAAAGACAAATTAGTATCCAACTTTGACCACACGAAGACTTGCTTGGTGTAGGAGTCTTTATTTTCTGAAAGAGCATTTGTTGCACTAAAACCAAATGAAGATGAAGACTTACCAAATATTGATCAAGACAGATACTCACTAAGAGGGGATGTTGGCATATGTTATAGTTCCTGCTTGTCTTATAAGATAGTTTGTGATACTCATGGTTGTGTAATCACATGTTTTGCTTTTTTCAGGGGGTTTCATCAAAGAGTTGAATGAACTATGTATGTGAATGACTTCTTACTAAACTAGTGGTTACAATGGTTGGGTACTCATGTATTCTAGTGAATAGTTGTTCCTTCATATGGGCATTGACAATTTGGTGATGCACACATGAATGAGCTACAAGAAACATCCTTTGTTTTGGGGGTACATTTGTTGTTGAGCCCTAGACAAAGACAAAAAGTTAAAACAAATAAAAATCCAAGTCTGATCAGACAAAGACAAATTAGTATCTAAGTTGGACAACATGAAGACTTGCTAAGTGTAAGTGTATTTACTATTTCTGAAAGAGCATTTGTTGCACTAAAACCAGTTGAAGATGAAGACTTGCCAGATAGTGATCCAGACAGATACTCACTAAGAGCAGACGTTGGAATATGGCATGGTTCCTACTTGTCTTATAAGATAGTTTGTAATACTCATAAGTGTCCTTTGTTTTGGGGGGTACATTTGTTGTTGAAGGTTAGATAAAGAGAAATTAGTTTCCAACTTGGATCACACGAAGACTTTCTTGGTGTAGGAGTCTTTATTTTCTGAAAGAGCATTTTGTTAATTTTAGTTAACCATGGTATGTTCTCTGCTGAGAGCAGTTTACTTCAATCTTTCTTATTAGCCCAATTCAATTTCCAGATATGCAATCACATAACCATTGACATTAAATGCTGATAGAACATAAATAAATTGACAGAAAACAAGCCAAGACAAGAGACACAAATATTCTTATAATTCTTCTTATTCAGCAGAGAGAGAGAAAATATATTTTACAGCAGTCAACAGGATGCCCCAGCCAGCAAAGTCTTCACTGTTCAAACCAGCAAATCAGCCTCCAATGAAGCTCAGTCAAACCCAGTCAAACACGGCCTCTTCTCACAGTCAAAGGTCAGCCCAAAACAGTCCTGAAATTCGGTCAACGCACTGGTCAAAGTCTGAAGTCAAATCAGCAGTCAAATATGCAGTCAACAGAAGTCAAAGTCAACGTTTCTCCTCGGTTTCTGTGCCTCCAGCTGCGACCTCTTAAAAATGAAATTCTGACCCAGAAAATGCAGTCAAATCACAAGAGTTGACCCAAAGTCAACGCTGTCCAGAAAAGCCCTAAACCAATCCGAAAAACTCAGCTTCTGTTTCACATGTGTGAAGGAGAGAGAAAGCCTCTTAGGCTTGTACAAACCAATCAGATGAGAGAGAGATGTGTGAGATCAGTGAATGATGAAATGAGGATCATGTCTCTCCTTTTTATATCCATCTCTGAGGGTGTGTGACACATCTTTTGGGGCTTGTGAGCCTACATAACAAATCTGGCTGACCTTGACAAATTGCACATGGGTGGAAAATAAATTCAAAATTCAACTTCTGCTCATCCAAACAAGATGATCTTTAGATCAATCTTGGACCTCTCTAAAAGAGGAATCCAACAAAAATATCATATGAGCAGTGCAACATGGAGTTTGGCCCTAGTTGCCAAATTGAACACTCCCTCTCAACTAGGGAGAACTCCACCTGACCATCCATTTGTTAACCTGTGCAATCCTGTCATCCAGTACCATCATGTACTATCATATATCATCCTGCAATTTTGTGTCATCCTGGTGTCTCTGCTTTGTTGGCTCTGCTCTGCTATAGAAGAAATAATAAGAAGATATGATCGAGAGTGAGTCACACAGACCTTGCCACTCTCTACTGACCCGAAGTCATTTTAGAGGTAAAACCTCAACCAAACATGATCCTAGATCAAGTTGTTGGACACATCCCACCCTAGACATAGAGAGTACAACAACACACGATGCGTCCATCGATAATGCTATGGTCTCTATCCTCATTTCCCAACTCATTGGTCAGATGAGAGGTACTTCCCATGAGTCCCGGACTACATGGGTAGGATGCATGTGGGGCATAGATCAAAGAGAGGGTGAACTAGCTCAATATCATAACGGTGAGGAAATAGCACACCAACAAGGTAAGGCGAACCTATCCCTGTGGTTGGTTATAGCTCCAAGTAGTTATCCCCAAGCCCCTTGGAGCTCCCAGAGGTCATAGTCCAACTCAAGCGGGACCCTCATAATAAGGTCTGTCCACGATACCAAGCTTCTCACGGAAGGTTAAGAATTTGACCTTCCCCAAGGGCTTCGTGAGAATATCTGCGACATGCTCATCAATCCCAATGTGATGGAGTCTTACGGCGCCTCGCTGTACCATGTCCTGGACAAAGTGGTACCTGATATCAATATGCTTGGAACGGTCGTGGAACACGGGATTCTCTAGAAGTCGAATCCCACTTTGGTTGTCGCAAAGGATCACAGTGGTATCCAGCATATGCCCAAATAGCTCACTGAAGAGCTTTCTCAACCAAACAGCTTCACAACAAGCCATACTTGCTGTAATGTATTCGGCCTCGGCAGTGCTCAAAGCAACGAATTTTTGCTTCTTGCTCATCCAGGGGATCGAAGCAAAACCTAAGGTGAAGCAACATCCAGATGTGCTCTTACAATCCACCACACTGTCTGCCCAATCGGCATCGGTATATCCATGGAGCCTCATACTCCCGGTAGTGTATCTCAACCCATGGTTGATTGTGCCCCGGAGATATCTCAAGAGATTCTTGGCACCAATGCAGTGAATGTGATGAGGCTCAACCATGTGTTGACTCAACGTGCTCACTGCAAAACATATGTTCGGACATGAGTTCACTAAGAACATCAAGGCCCCCACAAGTTGACGATACTATACTCGATGGGATTTCCCAACTCGGGCCCAATAGCACTTCCACAAAACTTCTTAAAGTTGAGTTCCATCAAAGTAGTCATGGACTTGCAGTCCACCATCCCAAATCTCTCCAACAGCTTCACAACATATTTTCTTTGAGAAAGGAAAATCTCACCTAGCTTTTGCCAGACCTCCAAGCCTGGGAAATAGTGCATTAGTCCTAGGTCCTTCATTTCGAATTAGGAAGCTAGCTCCCTCTTACATTGATGAATAAGAGGGTCAACACCTGTTAGGAAGAGATCGTCCACATAGAGAACCAGAATGAGAGGCTTGTCATTATCAACCTTAAAATAAAGGTTTGGATCAGCATCACTTCGTGTAAAGCCCAGCTTCATCAAGTAGCTATTGATCCTCTCATACCAAGCCCTGGGGGCTTGCTTCAACCCATAGAGGGCTTTCTTCAACCTGCATACATGTGTGTCTCTATCTCGAACTTCGAACCCCAGAGGTTGTTCCACATAAACCTCTTCCTTGATTGAGCCATGTAAGAAGGCAGTCTTGACACCATCTGATGTAGACTCCATCCTTGCGATGCAACAAGGGCAATGATCGATCGGATGGTGGTGTAGCGGGCAATAAGTGCAAATATTTCATCATAATCTATGCCTTCCTTTTGAGAGAAGCCTCGGGAAACAAATCTTGCCTTGAACTTTTCAGCACTCCCATCGACTCGATGCTTGATCTTGTAGAGCCATTTTGAGGTGACAATAGATTTGTCCTTCGGTCTAGGGACCACATCCTAGACATCATTCGTCATGATCGACTCATATTCCTCATTCATATCATCCTTCCAAACTTGATGATTCACGGCTTCTTCAAACGTTCCAGGCTCAGATTGTACAATGGTGCTCATGGCTGCTAGGTACCCTTGGTACCTATTGGGCTTCTTACTTTCACGGAATGTTCCCCTTGGAGCAATATGTTTCTCGACATCTTCGAGAGTGTCTTTAAGCCATGAGGGTCTCCTTTTCTTTGAAGAAGGTGGATCTATAGGATCCATCGAACCTTCAACTTCAAGCATTGGTTCATCCTTCAATTCTTCTTGCCTTCATGCTTCTTCTTCTTCTTTGTCTTCCTTTGAGATAGGAAGATCCCTAACCTTCTTGAGGGTAGCATCTTCGTCGAAGGTAACATCATGACATATTTCCACTTCTCTTTGACCAGGCACACAGATTCTATATGCCTTCAAGGTTTCATTGTAGCCCACAAACATTCCCTTCTTTCCAGAAGCATCCAACTTGCTTCTCTTTTCTTTCGGCACATGAAAATATACGAGACTTCCAAAAACTCTAAAATGAGAGACATCAGGCTTCTTACCAGAGAAGACTTCTTCGGGAGTTTTGGAGTCCAATGCAGAATGTGGGCATCTATTTTGAACATACACAGCGGTGTTGGCAGCTTCTCCCCATAGGAACTTCGAAAGACCTTGGTCATAAAGCATGGAACGGGCAGCTTCCAAAATGGTTCTATTCTTCCTTTCAGCAACACCATTTTGTTCGGGAGTATACACAGTAGTGGTCTCCCTCTTAATGCAAGCTTCCCTGCAATAGTCATTGAATTCATTTGACTCATATTGGGTTCCATTATCGGTCCTTAAAATTTTGATCTTCTTCCCCGTTTGATTTTCAACTAAGGCCTTGAAGGTGTCGAACCACTTGAAAGCTTCGTCCTTCTTCTTCAAAAAGTATATCCAAGTTTTGCAGGATAAGTCATCTATAAAAGTGATATAATATAAGCATCCTCCCAAGGATGTTACGGGCAGCATACCAAATAGATCAGAATGAATCAATTGTAAAATATCAGATGTCTTCGTGACACTTGAGGGGAATGGTCCCCTTGTATGCTTTCTTCGACACAACCCTGACATACACCTTCATGATCATTTTTAAAGTCAAGCATACATGTCACCACCTTCCTTGCTTCGGGAAGGGCTTTATAATGAAGGTGTGCAAACCTCCAGTGCCATAGCTCGGATTGAAGAGTTGTGTTGCATGTCATGGCCCCCAACAAACTTCCTCCAACCTAATAGAGTGTATCAACCCTGAAACCAAGAGTGAACACTTCTTTGAAGTTCCTCTTCCAAAAGCATACCTTTCCATCGATGAATGCCGCCTTGAATCCTTTGTCTTCCATTACCGAGATAGACACTAGATTCTTCTTCAAGTCAGGTAAGTACAACACATTTTGCAAGTGAAGGACTTGACCTTGATTTAGATGAAGGGTCATAGTCCCTGTCCCTTTCACGGGATAGGTGCCATTGTCTCCAAGGATAATCTCCAAATTAGTACCTTTTTCAATCCAATAGGGCCTCTTTATATCCAGTGAAGTACCTTGAGGCACCACTATTAATCAACCAGTTATCCAGGGTATCAGGAGGAGATGCGGCAAAGAGGGAAAATATAAGAATACATTCATTTCTCTTATTATCAACAACGTTAGATTCATCATACTTGGAGTTCCTTGACCTCTTGAAAGGTTGACCATTTCCATTTCGATCAGAGGGAGCCTTCCTCTTTCCTTTGAACTTGTTGTTCCTTTGATTTCCATTCCCCCTGAAGTTGTTGTTGTTGTTGTCATCATCATCTCGGGGAGAGTCCATTTTATTAGGGCACTCTCTAACATAGTGACCAAACTTGTTAAAATTTTAACATCTTCCCTTCCTTCCTTTGGGACCCGCTCTTTCATGAATTTGATTTCTCAAACTAGCATTATTCCTCTTCTTTGCATGAGCGGTGAAGGCAGTAGGGTCACTTCTATTCCCATTTGAGGGATGGTCTCTCTCCATCATCCTTGTCTCCTCTTGAGTGCATCTCATCAACAATTCATCAAAATCAGGAATTATATTATTATTGAGAATAGTAGTATTAAATACATACCATGGTCAAGGAAGACCTCCAAGAGCAATGAGAGTGAGCTCTCAGTCAGCTATGGCCTCTCCAATAGCTACGAGATCATTCTTGATTTCGTTGATCCTCGTGAAGTAGGATTGGATGGAATCTCCCTTGTCCATCTTGATGTTCTTCAACTTGTTCTTCAAAAAGAGAATTTGATTAGCATTGCTAGCCCTGAACATGCTAACCAACTTATCATACATCTCCTTAGATGTGCCCAGCTCGGAGATATAAGCAACCAAGTGCTTATGAATAGAATCCCTGATTATCTTCTTCGCCTTGACTTCCCCTTTCTTGTACTTTGTTTTAGTGGCAGTCGATGCATTTGATGGAGGCTCAGTGATCTTTCCCTGCACATAATCCATAACATCTTGTTCCTCCAATGTTAGATCCAAGGACATTTTCCAAGCATGACAATCAGACTTATCATTCAGCGTGTCATCAGATTTGAATTATGATGAGGAAGCCACTGATCCTGGTCCTTGTCTATTCTTCTTCAGTGATTTCTCTTCTCACTCTTGCTTGGGCTTTGTCTTCACCTTAGCTCTGATACCATGTTAATTTTAGTTAACCATGGTATGTTCTATCCTGAGAGCAATTTACTTCAATCTTTCTTATTAGCCCAATTCAATTTGCAGATATGCAATCACATAACCATTGACAGTAAATGTTGATAAAACATAAATAAATAGATAGAAGACAAGCCAAGACAAGAGACACAAATATTCTTATATAGCAGAGAGAGAGAAAATATATTTTACAGTAGTCAATAGGATACCCTAGCCAGCAAAGTCTTCGCTGGTCAAACCAACAAATCAACCTCCAATGAAGCTCGGTCAAACCCAGTCAAACTCAGCCTCTTCTCACAGCCAAAGTCAGCCCAAAACAATCCTGAAATTTGGTCAACGCACTGGTCAAAGTCAACTTTCTCCTCGGTTTTTGTGCCTCCAGCTGCAGCCTCTTAAAAATGAAATTCTAACACAAAAAACGTAGTCAAATCACAAGAGTTGACCCAAAGTCAATGCTGTCTAGAAAAGCCCTAAACCAGTCCGAAAAACTCAGCTTTTGTTTCACACGTGTGAAGGAGAGAGAAAGCCTCTTAGGCTTGTACAAACCAATCAGATGAGAGAGAGAGATGTGTGAGATTAGTAAATGATGAAATGAGGATCATGTCTCTCATTTTTATATCCATCTCTGAGGGCATCTGACACATCTTTTGGGGCTTCTGAGCCTACATAACAAATCTGGCCAACCTTGACAAATTGCACATGTGTGGAAAATAAATTCAAAATTCAACTTCTGCTCATCCAAACAAGATGATCTTTAGATCAATCTTGCACCTCTCCGAAAGAGGAATCCAACAAAAATATCATATGAGTAGTGCAACATGGAGTTTGGCCCTAGTTGCCAAATTTAACACATTTGTTGCACTAAAACCAAATGAAGATGAAGGCTTACCAAATATTGATCAAGACAAATACTCACTAAGAGGGGATGTTGGAATATGTCATAGTTCTTGCTTGTCTTATAAGATAGTTTGGGACACTCATGGTTGTGTAATCCCATGTTTTGATTTTTTAGGGGGTTCATCGATTTGAATAAACTATGTATGTGAATGACTTATTACTAAATGAGTGGTTACAATGGTTGGGTACCCATGTATTCTAGTGAATGTTTGTTCCTTCATATGGACATTGACAATTTGGTGATGCGCACATGAATCAGGTACAAAAAATGTCCTTTGTTTTGGGGTTACATTTGTTGTTGAGCCCTAGACAAAGACAAAAAGTTAAAACAAATAAAAATCCAAGTCTGATTAGACAAAGACAAATTAGTACCCAAGTTGGACCACAAAGATTCACCAAGTTTAAGTGTGTTTTCTTAAAGAGCATTTGTTGCACTAAAACCAAATGAAGATGAAGACTTACCAGATATTGATCAAGACAGATACTCACAAAGAGGGGATGTTGAAATATGGCATAGTTCCTACTTGTCTTATAAGATAGTTTGTAATACTCATAAATGTCCTTTGTTTTGGGGGTACATTTGTTGTTGAAGGCTAGATAAAGACAAATTAGTATCCAACTTGGACCACACGAAGACTTGCTTGGTGTAGGAGTCTTTATTTTCTGAAAGAGTATTTGTTGCACTAAAACTAAATGAAGATGAAGACTTACCAAATATTGATCAAGATGGGTGCTCACTAAGAGGGGATGTTGGAATATGTCATAGTTCATGCGTGTCTTATAAGATAGTTTGTGATACTAATGGTTGTGTAATCACATGTTTTGCTTTTTTCAGGGGGGTCATCAAAGAGTTGAATGAACTATGTATGTGAATGACTTCTTAATAAACTAGTGGTTACAATGGTTGGGTACTCATGTATTCTAGTGAATAGTTATTTCTTCATATGGGCATTGACAATTTGGTGATGCACACATGAATGAGGTACAAGAAACGTCCTTTGCTTTGGGGGTACATTTGTTGTTGAGCCCTAGACAAAGACAAAAAATTAAAACAAATCAAAATCCAAGTCTGATCAGACAAAGACAAATTAGTATCTAAGTTGGACCAAATGAAGACTTGCTAAGTGTAAATGTATTTTCTGAAAGAGCATTTGTTGCACTAAAACCAATTGAAGATGAAGACTTGCCAGATATTGATCAAGACAGATACTCACTAAGAGGGGATGTTGGAATATGGCATGGTTCCTAATTGTCGTATAAGATAGTTTGTAATACTCATAAGTGTCCTTTGTTTTGGGGGTACATTTTTTGTTGAAGGCTAGATAAAGACCAATTAGTATCCAACTTGGATCACACGAAGACTTGCTTGGCGTAGGAGTCTTTATTTTCTGAAAGAGCATTTATTGCACTAAAGCCAAATGAAGATGAAGGCTTACCAAATATCGATCAAGACAAATACACACTGAGAGGGGATGTTGGAATATGTCATAGTTCCTACTTGTCTTATAAGATAGTTTGTGATACTCATTGTTGTGGAATCCCATGTTTTGCTTTTTTCAGGGGGGTTTCATCAAAGAGTTGAATGAACTATGTATGTGAATGACTTCTAAGTTCTTACTAAACAAGTGGTTACAATGTTTGGGTACCCATGTATTCTAGTGAATGGTTGTTCCTTCATATGGACATTGACAATTTGGTGATGCACACATGAATGAGGTACAAGAAATGTCCCTTGTTTTGGGGTACATTTGTTGTTGAGCCCTAGACAAAGTCAAAAAGTTAAAACAAATAAAAATCCAAGTCTGATTAGACAAAGACAAATTAGTATCCAAGTTGGACCACACAAAGACAAGTGTAAGTGTATTTTCTGAAAGAGAATTTGTTGCACTAAAACCAAATGAAGATGAAGACTTGCCCGATATTAATCAAGACATACTCCCTAAGAGGGGATGTCGGAATATGGCAGAGTTCCTACTTGTCTTCTAAGATAGTTTGTAATACTCATAAATGTCCGTTGTTTTGGGGGTACATTTGTTGTAGAAGGCTAGATAAAGACAAATTAGTATCCAACTTGGACGACACAGACTTGCTTGGTGTAGGAATCTTTATTTTCTGAAAGATCATTTGTTGCACTAGAAGCAAATGAAGATGAAGACTTACCAAATATTGATCAAGACAGATACTCACTAAGAGGGGATATTAGAATATGTCATAGTTCCTGCTTGTCTTATAAGATAATTTGTGATACTCATGGTTGTGTATTCACGTGTTTTTCTTTTTTCCATGATTTGTGTCATGTCGATTGTCTCTCTAAGTGGATTACCTTCTGCTTTTAGCAGGTAGTTGAATCTCAATTGGACAAGAGATCACCTCCGATAAGATTTGGTTCTAAATTGCCTATGTGGTTGAAATATTCTCCCAACCAATTGTTAGTGTGATAAGATGTTGTATCTATTTAAGACAAGACCTTGTCGTATGTATACGAGTTGTATAAAATTATTCTGATGGATTTATAATCACATGTAAAATTGTGAGTAAACACTATTTACTCTCCCTTGTTTCTAACAGAATCCTGATAACAAGATTTATGAAAAGTAAAGACTCTATTAAGATTCAGAGATGTTGCAGAGACTAACCCTATTAACTGCAAGTTTGGCTTCCAGAGAGTCCTGCTGCACCGCGAGATTGCGGAATACAAAACCCGATTTGATGTCTCCCCGGCCATTCTTTTCTCTGTATTGACAAAATGCGACCTGAGCTCTGAAAGCCGCGGATGATGTCCCTGCCATTCTAAATAATGGCAAGCAAATTTGAAAGGGAATTAGCTCATTCCCACATAAATGCCTGCCAATTTAAGGATCATGGGGAAATAATCCCAATACTTCACTGCTGTAAACCAAATATAACAACATTCAGCACAAATAAATAAATCTTCATGGCAATTTTAGAATAAATCTTCAAATGTTGGGGAATTTTCAGTTTCTACTTGCAATGTCGTTATTGAAGCTAGAGTGTTGGCCCGTGGCGGGAAAGACGAAATAGAACGGAGAGAAGAGATTATTTCACCTGGAAATCCTTCCTTTACAGAAATCCGGTCTGAGAGTGTCAATAAAAATGGGGCGTGATGGGTATCAAACTCTGAACGTGAAGTGTCACAGGCAACGTCTGAGAAATCAGGCTATTGCAGACACCAAGTATCGTTTCCAACGTCCTTCCCCGACCCCAATGTGTTTTAGAGTCTTCCTCTTGGCTTCACAGGAGGCCATAGTCCACGTGTTCTACATGATTCTTACGTGTACCGACTACCTCCTCAAATTTCATGAACTATCGGAGAACAACAAGTGTATGGTGGTGCAAGAGACAGATGGGAGGCACCAGGTCGCATCAATACCAAAAGGTTGCAATTTTGGTAGTTAACCAATAAATTCCGAAATGAAACAAACCGATCTTATTCTTCGTTATTGATGGGGGGACAGTTGGCCTTGTGGAAGTAATTTATAGTTGAAAGTCATTGTAGATGACAACACCACACGCTCCAGCTTAGTATACGAAAGTTCAATGACTGATGATGAATCCGTGTAGGTGAAGGAAGGTTGAAGATAGTGGAAAAAGAACACATCGAGTCTGGAATAACCCGAGTCTCATGGTTTTAATTTTCTATTTTATGGGGAAAATCATTATGTCAACGTGAAAGGATATTTTGTCTTCTTAAATTATGATTTTGTAAAATTCCAAAATCTTTCCTGTTTTCTTGGAGTATGATTGCTCTATTTTAATGATTTAGTATTTAGGTTATGTTATCTTGTATGAGAAGTAAATCTGTGATTGTTTTGGTGTTTGCTTGTTTTTTAGACCAAGCATCTTACTGGCAGAAAACCTAACATAAAAAGTGTATAACTTAACCCTATTAGCTTATCATGGAGTTTACTAACAGATACCACTTTTAAGGGTTATGGGGCAAAATCTTTATATTAATTCTTAGGTTTATTTTAAAAGGGTCACCTCATTTTGCACCGTCAAGGCATGTAAAGTAAAATAAAAGATTATATTATTTTAATGATGGGCTATCCTCTTCATTAATTCATTTCATTTCATTTCATTTCTACATTAGCTTATTTTAACTTATGTGGTTTATTTTAATTCATGCAATGCCTTTTAGAGGGGATGATGTCATGGCATGTATGAGCTTAATAATCATATTTTAAAGAGGTTAACCCCTTGCTTACTGTGACATGGTGCTCGTAGATTATGTGATGAGGGTGTCAATGGCTCACATTGACATCATCATATTCTTTTTATTAATTGAAGTAGATCCCTTTTGACTTGAAGAGGCCAATACATGTCTCGGGTCCAATAGTGTATGCATGTCAAGGTCTATCACATGGATGGAATTGGAGTTGCTATCTTAAAGCTAAACTTTCTTGTTTCCATTGGTCCTTGTTTCATGTCTTGTTTACTAGTTTGTGTAGGCCAAACCCAAAGTGCATTCATATGTGAAGGCATGTTCAAGATGAGTTGATTAGAGGAGTTGTACTTTATAATTGATTTTTGCATATGGGTTTACTTCTTTGGCTTGGTTAATGTTGTGTTGATGGGTTGCCTTCATATTCCTTAAGCCATGGAATATACATTTACTTCCTTAAAGCCTATGAACTTATAATATGACATCACATTAGATGCATATACTCATATTTTAATACGTCCTCTCCTTATTCAATGACTTGCTTCACATGGTTAGTGGCATTTATAAGAGTACATATTATGGAGCCGTTTTGAAGAGCAAAGGATTTCATGTGACATACAATGCAAACATTTTTTCTCATGCATGTATTATGCCATATATAGATTTATCTTCTTAGGATTTGGTTTGTGGGCATTTTGGAGGACAAAGTCAATGGATCATATTAAAAAGGTAGTTACCTTCTTGGTTATTTAAGAAGATTGTTACTCATTATTTAATTATTGTTGAAATTGTTTCATGGAGTTAGTTAAAGATTAAAACACTTAATTGTTTATTGTAAAAGAGGTTGTGCTCAAAGTTATATAAGCATTTTCCATTTCCATTTCTAAAATGTGCATTGAAATTGCTCATAAATATTTTTGAATAAAATATCTCTCATTATTTGTCTAAGATTTTGTAAGAAGGTTATGTTTCTTTGTTGAATTGTTGAAGATTTTCTTGATGCTCATTGGTGACTAAAGTCACATACTTAATGAATTGGGTGAAAGCATGAAGATGGGCTACACTTTTAGGCCAAATGTGGCGATGAAATTTCAAGTTTTTCCTCTTCTATCGAATTGCACCCCTCAAAATTCATATAAGAATTATGAATTTTGATTCCGAGTAAAAAGACAATATGTGGAGAATTATGTTGTTGTCCTAACGATATTTTTTACAAAAAAAATTAGCGTCGTATAATCTCTCAATTTTCCATTAAATGCAATATATGACCTTACACATTTTTGCAAAACTTAAGAGATATGTGTGTGTTCATGTAGCATAATTTAGTCTAAAAAGTGTAATTTTAAAAATATGTATATATGAGCATGATCTACATGGAGAGAACTAAGTTTTTCATATTAAAAAAAATATTTTTTTATGCAAAATTATATTTTTTATTATTTTTCAAAGTTGGCAAAGTAATATTTCAATTGCATTTTGGAGACACATGTCTTCACGTAAGTTTTTTTTCAACTCTTTAAATAAATTGAAAAACCAAGTGTACCCTTTTGAAGAGGACTCGTAAATGAAGATAGTGGTGTTTTTTGAAAAAATTCCATTGTGTATATTTTATGTTATTGATTTTTTATTCAACCCCTTTGAAACTGTCTAAAAAAATTCAAGTGTTATGTTTAAAAGAAATTGGATAAAATTTATCATATGATTTTGAAAGTAGCAAATTCATATGTCATTGGATATAGGATTCTTTCACGAATCCAATGTGATCAACTTTTCCATTGAAGGAAATTTTTTCCCTAAATCCGATAGGATACAAAATGGGGTTCAGAGAAATCTGCAAAAGAGGAGTTGATACTGTAATTTTTCGGACTTCAAGAGCTGATAAAGTGTTTTAAATGTTTGATCGAGTGCTTGAATTCAAAATTCAAATTTTTTGATCGAGCGTAAAAGAAACCCTCAATCGAGCGACATACGTGGTTAACCAGTGGCTCGATCAAGCTCAAAGGTTCAATCTTGTAGAAATTATGTTGCATATTTGCAACTACTCATGAAGTTTTAACCAAAATCACAAGGCACAAACCTACTCTACTATTTTGCGAACATTATTTCACAATTTAGAACAAAAATTGCATACATGCACGAAGAAATAACACACATGCAAGAAGTAAATTTATTTGGGGAAAGAAATTTGCTAAAAACTGTAGAAATTAATGTGTAGATTCAAAACTGCCCATGTAATTTACTAAAACATAAGACTCAAATATACTCTACTCAACTACGGAAGTAAATTTACGATCGAGAACACATATCAAAAACATGCATCATGGTTCAACACACATACACATAGCGAAATGCGTATGCTCAAAACCCCATACTATCTATGTTACATTAATCAAAGAATCTGGATGAATACAATAATATTGCTCAAGCTTGAGCACAACCTGCACCTGTATCTTCTATCCTCTGCCTAACTAACTGACGAGCCAATATTTATCCAATTTTTCAAGCCTCCAAGCTCATGTTTCCTTGTATTGTTCCTTAAGGAATTAGGCCCCTATTAATTAGGAAATTCCTCCAAATTGCTTGCGCAATTCTTATGATTGATCACCTACCCAATACAATGAACTATACACTCAATCTAGTATATAATTAAGTGTACACTACCTTGGAAACTCCACCACAACTAGGAAATTCAAATTCTCTGCATGTATGAGCTAATTTAGGTTGATTGGTTAGTTATCTGGATGATCACTAAGTGTGGTTGAAGTTTCGCTTCCACAACTTGACCTTCCACTAGTTCCTCCAACAATTATAACTAGTTTAACTGACCATAACTCAATTTAACTAAATTAAATTCATACCACTGAAATTAACTCAACCTAGGCTCCTAAAATTTAGGAACCCACTGCACACAACTGAACTTCATGCCCCTAACTCGAATTAACTGAGCTAGACTCCTATTTTTTAGGAATCAACTCAAGTAAATTGAACTTGAATTCATTAACTCGAATTCAGTGTTCTTAACTGAGTGACAAGAGCCATGTCACCTCAATTAACTCCTCCAAGTTGTATGTTGATGTGGAATTTCGAATTTCCTCAATTTTAATTAAGGAAAAATTAAAATCGAGACTTTCTTGTTGCATTTTCAACACTCCCTCTCAACATGAAAGGGATTATCAACCACCCCTATCCTGCACCTGTGGAATGTACTACATGCAACACCTCTCACTGTTGTTGTTGCTACTACAACATCTGCAACTGAGAAGCATCCAAAAAACATTGAATCAACTATGTCTGCAACTGTCTACTGGGAAAATTGTGTTGTTGTTGACTCTACTAATGAGCCTCTTGTAATTCTATCAACACTGCTCTGCATGCCTCAGAACCTGACTAAAACTAATCCTCCTGCTACTGAATATTGTGGGCCCCTGTAGCAAGGTAATGATCCATGAGGAAAATGCCTCAATGGACACTGCCCAAATTTTGTAACTATTGGACTAGGGATCTACATTTCCCCACCTCACTCCTGGAGGTATAGTCGCATGCATGGCGAAATATGATCTACTCATAATGTTGTTGCTACTGCTCTGCTACTGCAAATACTACAATAATGAGTCTGATCTCCTCATATCCTGAAGTACTAGCTTCCATAGTGTTGCTCCCTCTAAAACTAGACTCCCTCTGAGTCTTGATCTCCCTTGTGAGAAATCTCTCTACTCCCCAATATGCCAATATCAATGATCACAACTTCTTTTTATGTCATTAAACAGTGGCTCACTAATATTCCCACTAGCAGCTTTCTAGCTTCATTAAGAAATATGCACATAGGGTCTTCTGGATCTACCCTGAACTAGGCCTCCATAAATTTTCCTCCTAACAACTCATTGGTTCTTCAATGATCATTGTACATCGGGAATTCAATGACTAGTTCTAATGTGAATCCTGCTCTGATACCATGTATAAATGAATGTGTAGATTCAAAACAACTCATGTAATTTACTAAAACATAAGACTCAAATCTACCCTACTCATTTGCGAAATAAAATTCACGATCAAGAACAAATATCAAAAACATGCATCATGAGTCAACACACATACACATAGATTTATCTAAGGGAAAGCATATACTCAAAACCCCTTACTATCTATATTGCATGAATAAAATAATCTAGATGAATACAATTTTTTTTTCTCAATCTTGAGTACAACCTGCACTTGTATCTTATATCTTATGCTTGAATGACTGAGTCTAGCCAATACTTAGCCAAATGTTCAAGTGTAACACCCTCTTCCCACATCTACCCAAGTAACCGACCAACCGGGGTAAACATTCGACGAGAAGCTACTATAATGAGATTCAACCTCCTAGGTGACCTTAAGGAAGTGGAACCGATGGAAACACAACATAAAGACCTTATACAACAACAATAACACCCCCAGGAGGTAACCCAACCTTTCAGGCCTCTTACCCTTAGGTCACACTAACCTTTTGACCTATTTGATCCATGGATGCAAGCACAAGCTTACAAGCCAATGTACAAGAGGCTATAGATGTGGGCATAACACTGCATGCTAGTGTCCAGGGCCCCAATTCCTCAGTTCTGTGCCAGCATCCCCAAGATTTGAGCCACCTTTTCAGGCCCAGAAACCAGTGGTTTGCCCAGAACTTCATCAAAATTTCAGAGATGATAAATAACAACAGGACAATGATACAGAAGAAATTGCATAAAAAAGAACTCATCTAGAACCCTCCTAGCCATGACATGCATTTTTTCAAACAAGTCACAAACATGAAATATAGAGGTATAAACAATAGAACTTAGCATAGGGGTCTCATACTTATCTGAGAATCGCTAAGAAGCATTGCTCCCCTACATAATAAGTCACAATACAATCTATTTTACCATAGATACATTTTGCATTCATTTACAAGTAAAAACATGGGTAGAGCCATATATCATCACTGATAAAATACATGCTTATAACCATCATAACCACAATAGAAATACCATGGATACAACAACAATATAGTCCACATAATAACCAGTGAATTTATACATCAAATACCAAAGGAATGAACTCTTCATTACTAAATGTAAAAACCAACCGGAGATGGGACTTCCATGTTCCACCCGACCATAGATTGGCTAAGCCAAATCTCTCTTTAGCCAATAACCCTCGTGCCATATTCAAAGCATGAATGTGGGACTCAAACCAAAAGAACCAATCCAGGGCATACTGATGCTAAACCACCTCACCCTCATCAACATAAACCAGACTTTACCGTGATCTACACCCGATCACTAGGCCAACACAAGCATGGATATCACCGGATTCTCTCTGCCTAAACCGTGAGGAATTTTCATGTATCATAATCTCTCAGGCTTTATCGTAACCCATAGTCTGAATAAGGGGTCACTATGCCCTAAACCGAGACATACTCTCTAGGCTTTACCATATAATCCAACCCGGGATTCATAGGCCTCATGGAGAGCAAACCACCTCTAGGCTTTACCGTATATCCCACCATTCATCGGTTGAGGATTCCTAGGCCCACTGAGGCAACACACTATCCGGCTTTACCAAAACCCACAGTCTTTTTTAGGGGTTACTAGGCCATACGTTATATCAATTCGGAGATCCACCACACTTAGCTTCGAATCCATCCGATAATCCAGCTAAACCAAAACATGAGAACTCCACAACACCATGGCTATCCGAAAATGGAAAGGCTAGGCTGAAAACACTGTCACACTTGGAAAAAACCCATGAAAAGACAAAAAATAACCACATGCAATACCATGCATGTCATATCTAGCAAGGAAAACACACATGCAAATCGATACCTACCAAGAATTATGTTGTAGTTTCTTGATCCCGGTCTTCCTTACTTGCTTCCTCCTCCTTCTTGATTTATTTTGTCTTTCTTGGGCAAATGCCAAAGTGATCCAAGAAAACTCTAAGTATCCAAGAGTATGAGATAGAGAAATAATAGAATGAGAACCATAAGTGCGAGCAAAATCTTGAGCCAAAATCTTTCCAACTTATCCTCATAAGCCTTTTTATCAATGAGGCCTCTATTTTCTTCCATTTCCACTATTTTCCCTCATTTTACTCCTCATATGAAACCCGTGACCTTTCACCTTCCTTTCCTCCTAATTTCCATTATTTTCATAAATAAAATTCCAATTAATGCATCATGCCTTTCCAAAAACTTTTCCATTTCCTTTGTTGATTTCCTTTAGCCATAATAACCGAAATGAACACCCACTAGAATGTTTTTCCACAAAATTCAGCTTGGAATAAGTGTCCCATCAACCATGGTTATTATTTTTAACTTTTACATGGAATTTTCACCAAGGTTGTTACATCAAGCCTTCAAGATATTATTTCCTTGCATTGTTCCTTGAGAATTTAAGCCCCTATTAATTAGGAATTTCCTCCAAAATTCTTGCGCAATTCCATGAAAAGACAAAAAATAACCACATGCAATACCATGCATGCCAGATCTAGCAAGGAAAACACACACGCAAATCGATACCTGCCAAGAATCATGTTGTAGTTGCTTGATCCTACTCTTCCTTGCTTGCTTCCTCCTTCTTCTTGCTTTCTTTTGTATTTCTTGGGCCAATGCCAAAGTGCTCTAAGAAAACCCTAAGTATCCAAGAGTATGAGAGAGAGAAAGAATAGAATGAGAACCACGAGTGCGAGCAAAATCTTGAGGTAAAATCTTGCCAACTGATCCTCATAAGCCTTTTTATCAATGAGGCCTCTATTTTCTCCATTTTCCATTATTTTTCCTTTATTTTCCTGCTCATATGAAACCTGTGACTTTTCACCTTCCTTTCCTCCTAATTTCCATTATTTTCATAAATAAAATTCTAATTAATGCCTCATGCCTTTCCAAAGTCTTTTCCATTTCCTTTGTTTATTTCCTTTAGCCATAATAACCGAAATGAAAACCCATTAGGATGTTTTTTTCCAACATTCAGCTTGGAATAAGTGTCCCATCAATCGTGGTTATTATTTTTAACTTTATTACATAGAATTTTCACCAGGGTTATTACATCAAGCCTTCAAGATCCTATTTCCTTGCATTGTTCCTTGAGGATTTAAGCCCCTATTAATTAGGAAATTCCTCCAAAGTGTGTGCGCAATTCCTATGATTGATCACTGAACCAATAAAATGAACTATACACTCAATCTAGTATGTATTTAATTGTACTATGCCTTGGAAAATCCACCACAAATGGGAAATTTGAATTCTTTGCATGCATGAGATAATTTAGGTTGATTGATTACTTATCTGGATGATCATTAAGTGTGGTTGAAGTTCCACTTCCACAACTTGACCTTCCACTATTTCCTCCAACAGTTATAACTAGTTTAACTA
The DNA here is from genome assembly GCA_034641835.2 of Pinus albicaulis. NCBI lineage: Eukaryota > Viridiplantae > Streptophyta > Pinopsida > Pinales > Pinaceae > Pinus > Pinus albicaulis. The sequence continues at coordinate 141,057,674 of CM076570.1, forward strand.
ACCATTACTCAATTTAGCTAAATTAAATCTCTACAACTGAAATTAACTCAACCTAGGCTCCTAAAATTTAGGAACTCACTCCACACAATTGAAATTCATGCCCCTAACTCGAAAGCTAAGCTAGACTCCTATTTTTTAGAAATCAACTCAAGTAAACTGAACTTGAACTCATTAACTCAAATTCAGTGTTCTTAACTGAGTGACAAGTGCCATGTCACCTCATATAACTCTTCCTAGTTGTCTGCTGATGTGGAATTTCGAATTTCCTCAATTTTAATTAGGGCAAAATCAAAATTGAGACTTTTATGCAGCATTTTCAACAAAAACACCAATACCTCTTGCATTAATCAGATGAGATAGAGATGGATTACAATTTCTTTACTCAACTAAGCTCACCTTGCAAGTGCACAAGCTATCTCACTACTCACTGAAGACCTCTGACCCAGACCTAGTCAATTACTGAGCTCTTATTTCCTTGTGTTGTTCCTCGAGGAATTAGGCTCCTATTATTTAGAAAATTCCTTTGATTGATTGTGCAATTCCTTTAGGTTGATCATTTGACTGCATGTAATACATGTACACCCAGAACTAGTCTACAACTAATGTTACACTGCCTTGGAATATCCATCTCAACTGAGTAACTAGAATTATCTGCATGCACTAGCTATTTTGGGTTGATTGATTAGTTAATTGGATGATCAATGAGTTTGACTGAAGTCCCACTGCACAACTTTACCCTCCACTTTCTCTTCCAACAGTTGGAACTAGTTTAACTCAAAAAAACCTTAGATAACCAACCTCGATTGCTACAAATTAGCAATCACACATGCTAAACTTAACTCTAACTCCTCCAACTTGAATTCACTGAGTAAACTGGGTGACGCAAGCCATGTCACTCAAGTTAACACGATCCAAGTTGTTTTTTGATGTGGAAATTCAAATTTTCTCAATTTAATCAAGGCATAATCAAATTGAGAATTTCTTGCTGCATTTTCAATGCTCCCTCTCATCGAGAAAGAGATTATCAACCACCCTTATCCTGCAACTATGGAACTTGAACTTCCTGCTTGACAAGGCATTTTTCAAAATGTTTGCATCTTGTTCCTCTATCGGAATGTATTGCAACAACATGATTTGCCTCTACACACAATCCTATAAATGGTGATACCAAATATCTATATGCTTGGATCAATCATGAAAAATATGATTTTTAGAGAGCTTTATGCAGCTTTGATTATCACATTAGATCACAGTTGGATCCATCGTCTGACCAAATAATCCAACAGGTATCTTTCTCATCTAAATAGCCTTGGTTGACTAGAAGCCATGTATTATGCTTATGTCAAAATGAGTGCCACATATCTTTGTTTCCTGTTGTAAAAAGAAACTTCTACGGACCCAACACTGAAAATTCCACCTAATGTGCTCTTTTGGTCTGATGGAATCCCCGCCTAATCTGCATCTGTGAAGCCATGCAGCTTCAATCCATTTTTCCTTCTATACCATAGTCCAAATTGGGTATTGCCTCTGAGGTACCATAGAAATGCTTAGATCCCCTCCAAAGTAATTTGGTCAGTCTAACCATAGCTTGGCTCAATTGATTGGCTACATAGCACATATTTGGTCGCGTGTTCACAAGATACATGAGTGAACCCACCAACTGCTAGTAAACAATAACATCCACTTCCTCACCTGAAGTGGAATCCTTTTTCCTCCAGTTGGTCGCTAGAGGAGTCTCCATGGGTTTGCATCTATCCATGTGGAACCTCTGAAGCATCTTGTTGGCATACTTTCCTTGAGAGGAAAACAATTCCTCATCTCATTGCCATACTTCCAATCCGAGGAATTAGTGCATGAGATCCATGTCCTTCATTTAAAATTCTCTTGCAAGGTCCTCCTTGATATATATGATCAGTTGTTCATCACCAGTTAAAATTAAGTCATCAACATATAAGACAATAATCAACAATTTACCTTCTACCAAAATATGATATAGGTTTGCATCTGCTTCACTTTTGGTGAAGCCCAAACTGGTGAGATATTTATTGATCATAATGTACCAAGTACGAGGTGATTGCTTGAGACCATACAATGCTCTCTTCATTCTTCACACATGAGCCTCTCGATCAAAAGTCTCAAAGCCTTTTGGTTACTCGATATACACCTCCTCCTCAATAACTCCATTGGGGAATTATGTTTTCACATCCATTTGGTGGATCTTCCACCCCATCTGTGCAGCCAGAGCAAGAATTGAACTGATGGATGAGCACCTTGCTACAGGAACAAAGGTCTCCTCATAGTCAATCCCTTCAACCTGAGAATACCCCCTGGCCACAAATATGGCCTTGTAATTTTTTATGCTTTCGTATGTTTCATGATTTAACTTTGAATATCCATCTTGAACCAACAACTGATTTATATGTTGGTCTTGGGACCACTTCCTAAACTCAGTTTCTAACAATGGATTCATACTCCTCCACCATTGCATCAACCTATACAGGTTTCTCTACAATATTAGTCAGCAGAGCCATGTAGCCAGTGTACTGATCTGGTGACCTTCTTTGCATGCATTGAATTGAAGGAGCACCCACAATCTCCCTCGCATCGTGCACAAGTCTCTAAGCTTCCCTATTCCTTTTCTTGCCTTCTTTGGATGGTTTATCTGGAGTGGTGGTCTCCACTCTCCGTTCCTCAATTTGTGGATGCACCACAACTTCTCGAGGTTCCTCCTTTGGAGCTAAAATCTCATCTTTTGGCGGGATATGAAGCTCCCTCTCAAGAGAGCACCACATTTCCTTCTCCTCATCAAATTTAACATCCCTTCACACAACTATCATTCTCAGGGATGGAAAGTACACACAATAGTTGGGGGGGAGTTTATTTGTATCCCACAAATATCCCTAACTCTATTGTCCACTCTAGCTTCTTCTTAGCATCTTTAAAGACATGGCAGTATACAAAGGCTCCAAAAATCATGAAGTGTGACACATCCTTCTTCGTCCTCGAGAAAGCCTCCTCTGGTGTAATTTTTCCCAAAATCCGATGAGGACTTCGGTTCTGCAAATAGTCTATTGTGTTGCATTCTTCAGCCCACAAGTGCAAAGGTAGGCCTTGGTCATGCAACATCGCCCTCGATTCTCCCAAAAAACTATATTTATTTCTCTCAGCCACCCCATTCTATCGTGGGTTGTGGGTTGTTGTCAACTATCATCGAATGCCTTCTTTTGCACCAAAAACTTTAAACTCATTCGACATGTACTCACCTCCATTATCACTCCTAAGAGCCTTCACCTTCTTGCATGTTTCTTTCTCCACCGATACTTTGAATTATATGAGCTTGGAGAATATCTCATCCTTATTCTGCATGAAGAAGATCCAGTACTTCCATGAGAAGTCATAAATAATAATAATAATAATAAATAAATAAATAAAAATATTAAAAAAATAAAAAAATAAAAAAATAAAATAAAATAAAATAAAAAATATTGTGCTTGGTAGTGGAGGTTGTCGAGAAAGGTCCATAGACATCGGAGTGGATAATTTCCAGGATTTCATGTGCTTTTTTTTCCCGATTATGGAAAGTTGATTTTATGTACTTCCCAAAAGTACATCCTTTACATATAGCATGTTGCTCAAGTGATCCTTTGGGGAGGAATGTGGTTATCTGCTACATGATCTTTAAAGTGCCATGATGCAAATGACAAAGTCTTCTATGCCAAAGTTCATTGACATCACGACTTTGTACCTTCTCTACCTTTCTGCTCCATGCATCATAATCCTCCACATATAGCTTGTACAGGTTCTTCACCTGAACCCTGATCTGCTTCACCTATCTTATGGCTATGTGTCTTAGGAATTCCTTTCCTTTTCTGAAGATCACATCACAACTAAGGACTTCCAAAAATGCAACAGAGACAAGATTTTTCTTTAGGCCTGGATTGAACATGACATCCTTAAGCCTAAGGGGGGAACCTAACTCCCTTTGAAAGGTGACTGTATCGACCCCAGTCGTGTGTACCTTCCATCATCCCCCATCTCAATGTGTATCTGCAAGTCTTTCTCCTCCAGGTCACTGAAAAAATTCTCTATTCCCTGTCATGTGGAATGATGCACCTAAGTCCAAGTACCACATGCTTCCTATAACTATGATGCTCGTGCATGCATTGAGGGTAAATTAAAGCTCGAACTATGAAGCCAAGGATTCACCTACTGCTCCTCCTGAGATCTTATTGCTTCTCTTCTTGTGTAGACACTTCGTGGCATATTGCTTGAATTCATGAGAATGGAAGCATTTAATTTTTGAAAAATCTTCTTCTTTCCTCCTTGACTGGATTTTGGTTTGGATTGGGATTTCTTCCCTTTTCCCTTCTTTTCCTTTCCATCCAATGCAAATTTTTCTTCATCCTTGCCCTTGGATGAAGTCCCATCTCTAGTATTTTTCCTTATTTCCTCCTACACCAAATCAGACCATAAGCGCTCCCAATTCGGTAGTTTCTTCCTCCCATCCAGCGAAGCTTGATAGTTGTGCCAACTCTTGGGAAGGGACAGAAGGGCTAGGCTAACCAAGTCTTCTTGGCTAACCAAGTCTTCTTCAGGGATATTAACACTGACCCCGCTAAGTTCATCACGACATTGTGCGAACCTTCTCAGATATTATGGAATTGTGTCATTCTTCTACATCTTGATACTTTGAAGTTTATCCTTGAGCACCAGCTTCCTGTGGTCACTATTATTTCAAACAATTCTGTTAGTGCTTTCCACATCGCAAACGAAGTTTCCTTTCCATATATATTTGAGACAATATGATCCCATACTCCCTCCAATATGATTCTCCTCGCTTTGGCTACATCTTTCTTCCACTAAGAAAGGTTCTGGGCATCATATGCTTTATGATTTTGCAACATCTGACATGATGTATTATAGCAATACATTGTCATCCAACACCACCACCATGTGATCCTTCCATGTGACAAAATTAGAGGTGCCTTCCAAGGCATACTCTGGCCTTAGTCCATTAAAAACCATCTTCTCAGTGCTGAAGAAAACCTGTAACACTGATCTCCAAATTCAAACCTCTGAGAAGCAACTTCAAATTTCTACTCTACTATGAATTTGACTCTAATACCATGTAGAAATTACGTTTTATATTTTCAAATGCTCATGAATTTTTGACCAAAATCACAAGACACAAACCTACTATACTATTTTGTGGACATTATTTCACAATTTAGAATAAAAAATTCAGACATGCACGGAGAAATAACACACATGTAACAAGTATTTTTATCTGGGGAAAGAAATATGTTAAAAATCCCAATGCGTCTTTCATTAATAATATGAAATAGAGATGGATTACAATTTATTTTCTCAACTGGGCTCACCCTACAAGTGCATAACTATCTCACTGCTCACTGAAGGCCTCTGACCCATACTTAGCCAATTTATGCCTCAGCTTGAGCTCTTATTTTGTTATGTTGTTCCTTGAGTAATTAGGCTCCTATTATTTAGGAAATTCCTCTAATTGATTGTGCAATTCCTTTAGGTTGATCATCTAACTGCATGCAACACTTATACTCTCAGAACTAGTCTACAACTGATGTTACACTTCCTTGAAATATTCATCTCAACTAAGTAACTCGAATTATCTGCATGCATTAGCTATTTTGGGCTGGTTGATCAGTTAATTGGATGATCACTGAGTTTGACTGAAGTCCCACTGCACAACTTGACCCTCCACTAGTTCTTCCAACAATTCGAACTAGTTTAATTGAAAACAACCTTAGATAATTAACACTGATTGCTACAAAATAAAAATCACACATACTAAACTAAACTCTAACTCCTCCAACTCGAATTTACTAAGTAAACTGGGTGACACAAGCCATGTCACTCAAGTTAAGATCATCCAAGTTGTCTGTTGATGTGGAAATTTGATTTTTCTCAATTTAGTCAAGGCAAAATGAAATTGAGAATTTCTTGTTGTGTTTTTCAATAGATCAAACCATTAAAAAGCTAATCCGCCATCGACCTTACCAAATTTTTATTAATAGTAATGGTGAATCATACGTCTCAAGGGCTCGATAGAGCCTCTACTGTCAACAAGTAGTTTAGTTTCTAAATTTGATTATGCAAAAAAAACAACAAACATTCATTCATAGAGAAATATAAGAGCATGGGAATTACACGAAGATTCACAAAAAACATGGGAAATTGGAGATTTGGATTTAGAAAAGGAAAGAAATTTCCATCTACAAAGGAAATACGAGAGAAAGCTAGAGAAAGGATGAGAAAAAGACGCCAGACATTGAGATAACAAGAAGTTCATGCAAATACATGTAATTCAAATTGTCTCACTTCTCATATTGCTTGCTCCATATTCTATGCATTAAGAAATATGATTGAAAAATAGAAACAAATGGAGAATAAAACAATAAAATTAAGATAAAATAACAATTGAAAGTTATACCATGTAGTTGAAAAATGAGATGTACCAACAATTAAAGAAACCCACTTGAAACCATACAAATTATTGAAAACCACTTGAAACCATGCAAATTATCGAAAACTACTTGAAACCATGGTTTATTGGAATTTTTTGAAACCACTTGAATTCATGCAAATTATGAATCACCTTTGAATTGTAATGGTTTAAGATAACCCACAAAAACTAAGGATGTGATTTAACCAAATAAAACCATTGAAACATAATTTCCATATATTATTTACATGAATTACAATTCATGGCAATTTATTTACAAGAGGGATTAACAAAAATAGTTGTCAAATAGGTGCTCCAAAACCTATAAAAATTAGTTTTATTAATGTTTGGTATCCAAAGTAGAAGTTAAAAGAGAGAAAATGTAGCAAGATCTACAAGGAGCAAGAATACCCCTACTTCCAATGTGCATGAACTGAGAATACATTATTTGTTAAACATATATTTAACAACATTAAAACTTCATAAAATTCATCATTATATATAATATTTAATGATTCTTTGAATCCTAAATGATGATCCCTACTTTTGAAAACCTCACAAGTTTCTTCTTTCGATTCTCACATGAAGGTTATGAGATTTTTTTTAAAAGAACAAGTTTTTTAAAGGCACACAAAGTGTAGTGTAGATTTGTGCTTGCATAAAAAAGATTGTATTATTGCATATAACTATAATGCTCCATGGAAGACTCGTGATTAATCAATATTAATTTCATAAATAATAAATGCAAAAGAAATAAATTAGCATGCAAGTATTGGCGGTATGTTAGAAATGTTTACAATGATATTCTTCTTAGATTGTGGCAATTTAATGTCGATTAATTTCATCAGTTGTTTCTAAACATATGTAATCATCAAATATATTGCTAAATATGGTTCAAAAGTAAAAAAGAGCTCTTCATTTTAAACTTTGTTAATATTTGATGAAAATAATTAAAAACATAAAAAACATTGGATATCCATCTTTGCACGTGCATAAAAAAGGTTCCTTATAGAAACATATACTTTTTAAAGTCCTCTTATCCCTCCTGATCCTCTACTTGATTGTTGTGCTAAAATTTCCATGTATATTCTCCCCAAAAAACGCTCAAATCATTTGTGCCCCTCTTCATCACAAATGATAACGATGTGCAATCATTGTTGATAAGACCTTGAAGCATCTTCTTTGTTGTCTAAGTCCACTAAAACCTCTATCTCTTGATTTCTTTTTGTTTTTTTATCAACAATTTTATTGTCCTTTTCATCCCACATTTCTTCTACTTTTTATTTGGAATTGTGAAATTCTCTATAATTATGATACGTTCTTCTTTTAAGAAAGATATTCTTACTATTGTTTTGTAGTAATTTTAGTCACACAGTTTAAAATGTTAAATGATACGGTGCTTTTAATGAAGAAATTTTTTTCCAACTAATTTGATTTTGTATAGTAGGCTTTCAAATATTAACATACTTAAAAACTAGCTGAATAGGTTCCTTATTGTATGATGGAGTGTGTATTTATGTATTGTATGGTTTTTAGTTACAATTTACCTTATAGTTCATTAAATTTGTATGAATTTATAGATATAGATTTTGTTTTATCTCATGAAATAAATTTGGCTCTTCAATTTGGTAATCACTAGCTTGATTTTTCAAGAATCTCCCATTCCCTGAAATTCAAAATATTCACCACATAATTAAGTTCTTTAAGTAATAATTTCCTCCGAAATATGTACATTTAGAAGTTTCCTATATAGAAATTTAAACTTAATTTCTATTAGTAGATTTAGTCCAACAACCTTGCAAATTATTATACAAATGAGTAGATTTAAATAGTTTACATTGGATTTAAATAATTTAAATGTTTGGTATATGATATATATGAACAAAAATATAATACTTTCATTGTTACGATAGGGATCACTTTTAGTTTGGGATTTATATCTAGTCTTTGAAGAAATAAAAAATTGTTGCTAAGAATAAGTAAATTTGATAAAGGTCTTGAAATGATTTGTTGTAGAGCTCACTTTTAGTTTAGGATTTATATAGTCTCTTGAATAAACGAAAATTTGTTGCTCAGAAGAACTAATTTTGGAAAAGGTCAAATGCTTCAATCAATAAATAGAAACAATATTCTTATGATCTATCAAATTAAATTTTTAAAAAAATTGACAATAGTGTATTTTATTAACCATTTATAGAAATATATTTAACCACACGTTATAACTATATAATACATATATTTCACACATACTTGCAATTCAAACACACTGTATGTGCACTAGATTCACCTTGCACACACCATCACTACTAACCAATTTTCTACACAAACCATTACAAGTAGAGTAATTGAGGCATATTATTTTATTTTGGAATTTTACAAACAAACATATGCTCACATAGTATAATTAGGAAAGAATTAAGTGGCCCATCATCCACACATCATTTCTTTTCTTGCAAGGAACAAACATCACATAGTTTAATTAGGGGAATTGTATTAAATGATCATGAACCACATATCCACATACTTGCAATTCAAACACTTTGTACGTGCACTAGATTCACCTTGCACACACCATCACTACCAACCAATTTGGTTTACTAGCCATTACAAGTAGGGTAATTGCTTATATTCTACTTTGAAATTTTGCACACAAACTTATGCTCACATAGTATAATTAGGAAAGAAGTAAGTGGCACATCATCCACACATAATTTTTTTCTCGCAAGGAACGATCATTAGATAGTTTAATTAAGGGAATTGTAAAGGATCATCACATATCCACATCAATTCACACTTTGTATGCTCACAATTTCACTTGCACACAGATTCACCCACATACTAATCTCACTTAAACTTTGTATAAAGGATATCCTCTTTCCAGAATCTCTGTACATAATTTATTTGAGTTTATATTTTGTTGCACACGTTAAGTGAAGCCTTTCTAAAAAAACCAATCTTAACCTCAACACACTAAATTCCCCACAGAGGCCACAAGATAATTTATAGTTTAAGCTAGGACCATGGCGATAGGCAACACATAAGTCGTCATGGTTGTTTTTCATATTGAAACATAGAAAGTTATCTTTTAGGGAGCTTAAAATCTTGCATCATCCAATGAAAAATCTAGTACGTGAGAGAAACACATGAGGGGGTTAAGGCTTAGGTGGTGGATTATCACGAACTTTCATTATGTCTCCTTGTTGGGGCCTTTGTTTTTGGGTAGAACAATTTTGGAGTTGCGGAGAGCCGGAAAACAGGCGGCGAAACGCAATCAAGGTCGGTAGAGAGTTGTCACGGTTGTGGAAAGCCAGAAGACAGGTGGCGAGGCATCGACAGAGAATGGTGCAAATGGAAGATATGGGAGATAAGAAACAAATAATAGAACTCCCAGCGATAAAGAAGAAACAAAGGACAATGGAGCGCAAGGGAGCAGAAGAGCGCAAAAGAGGCAAGGACTAACAATGTCAGTTGGGAGGAACAAATAGGTAGTCAGTATGTTAGTTTAGGGAGTCAGTTCGGCAAGAGGCCGATAGGAAGTAAAGCCTCGGGAGAGTTCTGTATGAAGTCTTTTGTATTGAACTGAATTGTAATAGACTCTGCAAAGTATGTTTATGTTGTTTTGATCCAATTTAATAGAATCGGGTTTTTGATGTGTTTTATATCCTGAATTGGTTGATGTTTAATCGATTATGATGAATGTATGCCTAGTTTAAATTTTAATTCAGTGCTCTGAACATGTCATGATGAATGATATCTACTTCTTGGAGTTGAGATATATATATGTGGCTTGTGTACGCTCATAGTTATTGTCTATGTTAGTAATATTTCCTTAACATCAATGATCTAGTCTCTAATCTTACTAAGATCACGGCACGCCTCGGGTGAGACTCCCTGCTCCCTTGAGTAGGGTGAAAATGCCGGCATTGTCCTAGACTGCTGTGGAAACCTTGTTGGCCTCAAACCTGAACCTGGGTCTTGCCCAGAGACCTCATTTTTCGCCAAAAAATGGTTCCGTTGTCGGGACCTGAAAATTTATTTAGAAGCTAGATCATGGTATCAAGGATCTACGAGAAAGAACTAATAAGCTGGTGCTATAAGCACATAGATCAGTTCATATCGCAACAAGAAAAACTTCGGCAGTAGAGGGAAAATACTGTTAAATATCAAGTCATGTTTTCTGAATCTTCAAGTGACTTGTATGAAATTTTCCAGGGAAAGTTTCCTAAAGAGCTTTATAACTGGTTGTGGAGACTTCAGATCAAGTCACTCCCTGAAGGATTGCGTAGAGTTTGTCGCAATTGGACGCACACATATCTAGTAGCATTACATCGTCTAGATACAGATCTAACCTGAGTAGTAGATTTTTGGGTACAAACTACCTTAGAGGGGTACATTGTGGAGTTTGCAGCCGAGTGCTACTAATATTTTACAAAATCTGAAGACATATTTAGATTTGGGTTGCAGGGAGAATTGTTGAAAGAAATCCCGTTGTGGATCAAAGATTTAATGGTGGACGGGGGCCTGATGTCATTCCAAAACCCTGAGATGGAGACCTAAACCTCCAGTACTTGGGGAATGAGTTGAGGGAAAGATGCTACAAGTAAGAAAAATGAGGGAATAGGGATATGGATTCCGGAACCTCCAGTAGGTTGAGAGAGAAGAGAGCACATCAGAGGGCACATATTACTGAGAAGTGGCAGGAAATGGTGATGAAAGAATTTGAGAAGAAGGAGAAGAATCGACAGAACAAGGAAAAGGTGTCGCAGATGATAGAGGAAAGAGAAGGTCATATGGGATACCAAGGAATGGAAGGGACCATTAAGGAAGTTAGGAAATTTTATAGGAGCCCATCCCTAAGAGAAAAGGGAGAAAAGTCCAATGAGGAGGATGCGCGCACCAAGGAGGAGTCTGATGTGGAGCTGCATGTTGCGATGGAGCAACTATTCCAAGAGAGGTTGGCACCCATAACACAAGGTAATCCTATTCCCCAAGTTTCAAGTAGCACTAGTCCTAACCTTCCCTTGGTACTCTATCATCCACCTGATAAATTCTTTATAAAGTTACGGGAGTTTAAGAATTTGAGCAGTACTAAATCCACAGTACAAATATCTACTAGCAAAAGTGTTGGTAGTGCAATCTCTCAACCGGGAAGCAGAGGTTTTGTTTTAGTACCATCAACACAAGGAAAGATGGCGGGATCATTCACTTGATACCCAGAATTCTCTGGAAAAGGTAACGACGATGTAGAACAACACTAGTATCTCTACGAAGCAATTTGGAGAGCTCGACAGACACTAGATGCAGTCAAGTTAATTGAGTTTCAAACCACATTGAGGGAAATATCTTTACGTTGGTTAATTAAAAGGTCAGAAGCACACCAAAACCCAACAATAGACGATGTTAAGAAAGAGTTTGTTTAAGAATTCAAACTACCTCAGAAAAATCAACAAGGATTGTCTGAGTTATGGGAAATCAAACAGCGGGAAGGAGAAACAGCTTGGGATTTGATGAGAAGATTTAAAGACGTGATTGGAAAGCTAAGTTACCCAATCGATCCAAATTACCAGCGGGATTAGTTCATTAAAGCACTCCTACCGCTAACAAGGACACCGCTGACACAACAGAAGATTGATACCCTTCAGGATGCTCTCGAGCAATCCATGAAGATAGAAGCTATGGAAAGATACCTACAGGAGTTCAGAGGAGGGGCAGCGGTACAAGATCCATCCATAATAGGACTACAACATCAAATAGCCAGTTTCACGGAGAAACTGAAAGATATTCAACCGGTACGACCTGCAAGGCCCAACATGTGGTGCACACACTCCTTGATGGAAGGACACATGGCCACATAATGTCTAAGGTTATGAGAAGCAAACGTTGGAACTTCGGCGACCGGAACACAAGGGGCCCCACCAATCGTTGGAGTTACACAAATAAATACTCAAAGGCTATACCAACCACAAATCCACTTCCCAGAGTTCCCCAATCAATAGAATCAAACAATAACATAATGCTGCGAAATATGCAAATGTATTGGTCATCCTCCATGACTATGTCCAATTCTGCAAAAATACTCAAATGTTCAAAACAATATCTACTATGAATTTTGTGCCTCTACAACTCATAATATAGAGCAATGTAAAGCCCTTGATGCATTGGCAGAATGATTAGATAGGTCGTCTTATAGAGTAATGAAACTCTAAGGGGGAGAGGAGGAGGAATGACAGGTAGTAGAACTAGAGGAAGAGGACCAGTAAGACGTTATAACTGTGATCATGAAGGGCACGTAGCGAGAGAATTTCTGCTACCCAGGACACCATGGTGCTCTCAATGCATAGTCAATGCACATGCAACTGAAGACTACCCAGAGCTTATTAAGAGATGGGAAGAGAGAGCCAGACAAAGGGGAGCTAACTTGGTTAATGCAAAACCAAGAATAGTAGAGGCTCAACCCATGCAAAGTGTAGCTATAGTCACACAAGGAGGGAAGAAAATAGGAGAGGATGCACGAGACATAGACTCGATAAATCTAAGCAAACCTGCATCCCCAAAGAAAGCTTTCAGCCCATACCGACATAAATAGTATTTCAAATAAGCACTGGAAACATTTTCACAGATAGGAAGACATCAGAGTATGGAACTTCCACAACAATCCGATAAAGGAGGGAAGGGAATCCACACAAGCACACCAATATAAGAGTGGTTCCGACTATTCCTGAAAATTGTAAATAATGGACAAATGCTAGAAAAACTGAACAAAATATAGAAATGGTCGTGCAAGAAGAAGCAGGACCTGGAGACTTAAGTAACTCAACAGAAAAATACATAAGGAGAGTGAAAAGAAATAAGATGAGGACTGGAAAGGAATTTCGTGTAAACACCCAGGTTGCGGGATTCCAAATCAGAGATACAATGCTTGATCTCAGATCATATGTCAATATTATACCCCGAAAGGCATGGGAAGCACTGGGAAATCCAAAGCTAACATACTCACCAATATAGCTCAGAATGGAAAATCAATATTGTATTGTACCAATAGGAAGGCTAGAAGAAGTTGAGGTTGATGTCGTGGGAGTAAAGACCTATACAGAATTTGAAGTAATTGACATCATGGATGATAAGGATCCCTATCCTGCCTTACTGGGAATAGATTCGGCCTTTGAAAATTATGTGGTCATTGATTTTAAAAAGGAATTAATGATATTCGAAGATGGTGAGGTCATAGTAGTTCAGCCATTGGACCCATATCAACGACCCCGATACATAAATATTGTTGACAACAGAGAAGACACACAACTTCTAGATCAACTCTACCAGATGATGGCAGGAAGGAGAGAGGATTACATTAATCCTACATCAGGGGGGACCGTAAGCTGGAGAAGCATTCAAAGTTCTAACCTAGGTTCAAAATTAGCATGGGATGATTGGCAACAGGGAGGATATGAAATCAACACCAGAAGATGCGCCAACGTTCGGGGAGTCAACTAGATTGGTACAGAGGTAAGAGAATATCCAACTCGTTAAAATTTGCAAGCTGTGAATACATTCATTACTAAAGTAGAATAAAAAGTACCAGTAGAACATAGAGTCCCTTGCATAGACGTATCAATACAATCCACGTCAGCAAGGTGGTGGGCAACCCATCACAACTCTCTTTTGCGATGGGAAGACATTGCCATAGCATTAAGAACGAGATTCCATGCGGCTTTAGGACCACAACTCGGAGAAAGGTACCAAGGGAATTCTGACCCCCTAGCACATCTAAATAGTTGTGAATATAAGTGGAGGAAACAGGGATATCTAGAATCTTTATGGGTATACAAATTCATACTTTCATTGGACACCATTCCACAAGATTGGTACCTGACATAAGAGAAGAAGAGAGGAACTAGTACCTGGGAAACAGTTGCGGGTATATTTACGCAATGTTTTTCTTTCAAGGGAGATACATAACAAGTTATAGATGCCCTTCAAGAAATTAAAATAATATTTCTATTCTCAGAGCTTCAGGAGGATGAAGAGATATCTTTATCAGAGCAGAAAGTCAAAGATTCAGTAGCATGTAAAAGGATAGATCAGGAGATAGATGATGATGATTTAGAGAATCTTCAACATCTATACTTTGAAGAGAAGGAAGGGGAAAGATAAATATAGGAAGAACCAACTACAGAGGGATTGCACCGGTTACCTTTGAGTACGAAAAACCAAAATATCAGAAGTGCAGAGAAACCCAAGATTGCATCCATTATAGATTATTGGGATACAGATACAACAAAGGAGATCTTTTACCTGCTACAAGAGTACGAATATTTATTCCCATCTTCAGTGGAGGATCTCAAACGGATCAAAGGAGATCTGGAGTAGATGCACATAATCCTAAAACCAGACATGAGGCCAGTAAAACATAGACCTTACCGCCTGAATCCGAGAGTAAAAGAAAAATTCAAGGGAGAGATAGACAAAATGCTGAAGGCAAGCTTGATTTTTCTAGTTGAGGAATTAGAATGGGTCAGCCCAATTGTAATACAAATTAAAAATGAGAAATAAGAAATTAGAGTATGTGTGGACTACAAAAGTTTGAATAATGCATGCATTCATGATCTGTTTCCAACTCCATTTAGTGATGAAGTTCTTGATAATGTAGCGGGAAACGAAGCATACTCGTTCACAGATGGATTCTCAGGTTATCACCAGGTGAGAATAGAAGAAGACAAAAGGAGGACTACTTTCACAACAGAATGGGGATCATTTTCCTATCATGTCATGCCTTTTAGACTAAAGAATCCACCAATTGTGTTTTCACGGATAGTAATAGCAGCATTCAGAGACTATATCCATAAGTTCCTAGAAGTATACATGGATGATTGGACATTGTACAATCTACTAAATAACCATGCAACTCTACTCAAAATAATGTTTGACAGGTGCAGACAACTTAAAATTTCTCTCAATCTCAAAAATTGCATCTTTGCAGTACCTTTTGGAACACTTTTGGGACATGTTGTTTGCAAGAAAGATGTATGTGTGGACCCAGCAAAGATGACAGTCATTGTGAACATGGAAGCACCAGAAACTGTAAAACAGTTAAGGTCACTACTGGGACACATAGGATAATACAGGAGGTTCATCCGCAACTATGAAAAAATCACAGCATCATTATAAAAACTGTTGCGGAAGTCATAATATTTCATATGGAATGATGAATGCACTAAGGCATTAAACATATTGAAAGAGAAACTAGAAAGTGCACCCATTTTGGCCCATCCAAATTGGGATAAAAAATTTCATGTCCACATTGACCCTTCAAGTATTGCTTTGGGAGTGGTGCTAGCTCAACCAAGAGAAACCTCCATAGATCATCAAGTGTACTTCGCAAGTAGAAAGTTGTCAACGGCTGAAAGGAATTACACAACAACAGAAAGAGAGGCTCTTGCTATAGTATACTCTCTACAGAAATTTCGTCACTACTTATTGGGAGTCATCACATTCAAGTTCTTCACAGATCGTTAAACGTTAAAATATCTGGTAAATAAACCTGTATTGGAAGGTAGAATCAGTAGATGGCTCCTATTATTCCAGGAGTTTACTTTTGAAGTACTAGTAAAACCAGGAAGGCTGAATGTTGGTCCTAACCACTTATCAAGATTGGAGAATGGGGAAAATGGGGGATCCCTTGATGACCAGCTGTCGGATGCTGATATCTTCAGAGTAGAAGCCATCCCAGATTATCTAGAATAGATAGCGACATACTTGGCCATAGGGCAATGCCCAACAAAATACACAGAAACCCAAAAAAGACATCTGGTAGTAAAAGCAGTCGAATATCAACTCATAGCAGGGCAGTTATATAAAATGGGACTGGATCATATCCTACGAAGATGTGTCCTAGATCACGAAAGAGAGAACATATTGTGGGAGTGTCATAGTGGAGTTGGGGGAGGCCATGTCGGCGCAAAACCCACTGCAAGGAAAATACTACATGCAGGATTATGGTGTCCTACCGTACACAAAGATAGTAAAGCATATGTGAAAAAATGCGATCACTGCCAAAGAACAGGACGACCGTCACACCGTGATGAGTTTCCACTGCAACCTATGAGGGCTATGCAAGCATTTGAGAAATGGGTCGTAGACTTCATAGGACCAATTGCACCAATGGCACGACACTCACAGGCAAGATATATAATCACTACAATTGACTATCTCACAAGATGGGCAGAGGCAACACCAGTAAGGGACTGTACATCAAACACAACAGCTAGATTTATTTTCGAGAACATCATTAGCAGGTTCGGCTATCCAAGGATCCTAACAAGTGATCAAGGCACACATTTCATTAATGCTACAGTTAAATCATTGCTGGACAACTTTATGATACAACAGCACAAAAGCAGCCCGTACCACCCTTAGGGGAATGGAACCGTCAAGGCATTTAACAAGATCTTGGAGAAAGGACTAACAAAGATATGCAACGCTAACCGTGATGACTGAGATGAAAGGATACCAGCCACGTCGTGGGAATATAGTACAACCATAAAGAGATTGCACAATCAGACTCCATTCCAGTTGGTATACGAGAAAGAGGCAGTAATACTAGCCGAGTTTACAATACCAAGCCTCTTAATTGCTTCAAAAACACACATGATAGAGGAAGAATCCATCTCTGCACTCCTCCATGAACTGCAGGAGCTTGAAGAAGATAGATTCTTGGCGGATTTCCATCAATCGGTATAGAAAGAGAGACAAAAATCTTGTCATGACCATCACATCAAGCACAAAACATTCACTATTTGCGGAAAAGTACTGCTCTATGACAACAAATTCCATAAGTTCCCGGGGAAACTTAGAATGCACTGGATGGGACCATATTATGTCATAGATATAAGAGACTCAGGTGTGGTCAAGCTGGTGCAACTAGATGGAGAAATACTTTAAGGATGGGTGAACGACGCACGCTTGAAACCCTATTATGAGTAAGCACCACAATTTTTTTTTTAATAACTCTCGCAACCAAGAGAAGTCAGTAGAGTAGAATAGCATAGATGGAGTTAATAACTCTCTCGCAACTGAGATGAGCCATAATAGTTATGCGTTAAATTTTCAACCCATTAGAGTAGGAAGCCTCAATAAGAAGCCAACAAAGTCACGCAAAAACAACAATCACCCCTGTTGCAATGTGGAGACCACATCGCAACTAATTGTGGTCGGGGGGAGAGTCTACAATGTCACATAGCCTAAGCGTGTCAAATATCATTCACTCATAATGACCCATCATACCGTTGTCAGTCCGTAGGATCACCCGAATTTGAAAAATAACTGCCGTAACTAGTAACCCCCATACCGTAATAAAGTTTCCATATTAAGCCATAATTATTGCCTATCATGTCTACCCGACTCCTGAAGCCAGCATCAACATTGTCATAGTACACCTCACCCCAGTAAATAATCACATGATTATAGCCGCGGGAAAGACAACAAGAATTAATTAGTTATGGGGTCGCATCAACATCATTCATGCCACTAACATTGCTTAACCCGCATGAAGGAGGAAAGCACTAGAATGTCAGAAAATTCCGAGTTATCAGAAAAAGAAACAGCTACAACGACAAGAAAAATTTCAATAGCAATAGAAGTTCAAAGCAGTTGATCATCATTAGAAGTTTGAAGCAGCAGACCAGTAGCAGAAGTTCATAGTAGTAGACCAAAAACAAAAATTCAAGTATACAATAGGAAGAAGAAAATGACAAAGATAGCTACCTCAGCTGTCGAGCCTGAGCTCGATGGAAGAATTCAAAGGATGGAGCCGTTTATAGGAAATTTTGACAATGCCTCGTTGATAGATATAGACTTCACAGACTCATACCAGTTC
Organism: Pinus albicaulis; assembly: GCA_034641835.2. Lineage (NCBI taxonomy): Eukaryota > Viridiplantae > Streptophyta > Pinopsida > Pinales > Pinaceae > Pinus > Pinus albicaulis. The sequence goes on from CM076570.1 coordinate 141,076,024, forward strand.
CCAGCCATGAAAAGGCAGGTGTACATCGAAAATTATGCAACAGAGGGAGGAGGTGAAGCAGTGAAGATGAACCCAGAATTCAGAGGCATTCAGAGGTCAACTATCCTGCACCTCAAGAGCCTTCCGGTATTCAGGACGACGAGAGAAGCAATGCAATGCACTAAGTTCTTGATGAGAAGACTTCAAAATGGATCGTTATGGCTTGGGAGGGAGACCCCAATTCATGCAGAAGACATACACAAACTGACAAGATTATCAGCGGCAGGAAACAACGTCTCAACGAACTTTAAAAATATGTCCAAGAGAGCTAAGAAGACAAGAGACTGCGACTACTACAAAAAGTATGAAACAATAAGGGGATGAAAGGGAGAAAAAATCGAGCTCATAAACAACCCAACGGTAGAATTCTCTTGCTATTTGATAGCTAGGAAAATGGTGAGGCACTACACTAACGGGGAATGCACCCTAGACACAATCTCAGTCGTGAAGCATTGCATTCAAGGAGCACAGCTGAATTGGTGCACATTCTTGTTAAATGAGTTGTTTGAGGCTTGTGAGGACAAATACAGGCAAGCCACATGATTCATCTATGGTTATCTCATCATGGCCTTCGCAATGTGGAAGTGGAGTCACCCAGGGATCATACAACTCGCAGAGATTACTTACGACCAACCAATGACCCCAAGATTCATGCCATGGAGAGTATCAGGGGATCCAAGTACCAAATAAGTTAATGAGGAAGCTTTTACAGTCTGGTACATAGAGATGGTCGACGTGGTTGGGAGCCAAAAAAGAGTTCCAAGGAGAATATTAGATAGATATTGTCCATAGATATGGTTTGGGGTGACCCATAACAGAACCTATATCCCACCAAGTTGCATGGATGCAAATACTTTCCATATGAAGTCATTGAAGCAAATACTTCTGATACAATGCCCACCCCACTAGAGCTAAACCCATTCCAACAATCCAATCTAGTGGTGTAATAGTTCATACCATATACTAGTCTGCACATCCCTGAACCCCAGCCGTCGCAACAGAGTCAGCCAATGTCCCCACATGGAAATTTTGAAATATCAATCACCAATGGGCAACCGCTCAGGAAAAGACATCCAACCCAAGAGATGTCAAGCATTGAGAACTTGCAAAGTTTGGGACCTAGTCAATTGTTCAGTTTCATCGAGACGAAAGCACGACAAGCAGAAGGTCTGCATAATGACCTCCAATAGAGATTCGAACAACAACAACAGCAAGTGATTGCGCTTACTAATGAGTGCAATCAACTCCAAGGCAAGAAGGATAGCCTATAGAAGCAGCTAGAGCAAGTAACAGAGGTCTTTAAAGACCTATGGCCGACTATCATTTCCCAGGAAAACAAAACACCCGACGGAATTTCGGCATGATCAATGGTCGAAAGGTCCATTCGAGTCAAAATGGAATGCACGAGCCTGAATCGAGCAAACCAAGAACTGAAAGAGGCATTTGCAGCTAAGCCAACATTGCCAGATCCCTCCATAGTATATGCCGAGAAAGTAGCGCAGAGGCTGAGACATATGCAAGGCATAAAGGAAACCCTTGGAACGACGGTAAAGGAAGCCTATAGCTTGTTTGAGCAGCTACATGAATGCTAAAATTCACTGACAATGAAAGCACAACTAGTTTTAGAGCAACTTCAGAAATTTTTCCTTGAAATTAGAGGAGCCAAAGATCCGATCAACAAAACACAACCGTATGACCAAGTAGATGTGCTTGAAACCAAAATTCAGGCAATTGAAGAACACTTAGCATCAACAAAGCATATTCTCAGGGACCTAAGGCAGCCTGTGAAGCAAAAGGTCAAGGAAATTCAACAATTGGCGCCTAAAGCTGAACCCAAGAACCAGAAAGTGTTCAACAAGATGACGCATGTGGCGGATGCGACTTAGGCCGACAGGGTTGTCACTGAAATAAAGCCTATGCTTAAAGTATGGAAGCAAGCAATAGCTGAGTTTACAGAACTCAAAACATTAGCATTGAGCAAGGTTCCCGAGTTGGGGCCTTTATTGGAACATGGCAACTAGAACAAGAAATGACAGAGACAGAAGCAACAAGAGAGACTAGGCCAACAATGGAAGCCGAAAAACCACCATAAGCTGCAACAAAAAGGAAATATTGACTCGGGACGAGTCAATAGCGTGTGGTCGAGGCCTATTGAGGCCTTTGTTTTTGGACAAAACATTTTTGGAGTTATGGAGAGCCGGAAAACATGTGGCGGAATGCAATCAAGGTGGGCGGGGAGCTATGACGGTTACGGAAAGCCAGAAGACAGGTGGCGGGGCATCAACAGAGAACAACACAAATGGCAGAGATGGGAGACAAGAAACAAACAATAGAAATCCCAGTGATAAAGAAGAAATGGAGGACAGTAGCGCAAGGGAGCATATGAGCACAAAAGAGGCAAGGACTGACAGTGTCAGTCGGGAGGAACAATAGGCAGTCAATCTGTTAGTTTAGGGAGTTAGTCCAGCGAGAGGCTGATAGGAAGTATAGCCTTGAGAGAGCTCTGTGTGAAGCCTTTTGTATTGAACTAAATTGTAATAGACTCTGCGAAGTATGTTTATGTTGTTTTTATCCAAGTTAATAGAATCAAATTGTTTTTGTGTTGTATATCCTGAATTGGTTGATGTTTAATCGATTACGATGAATGTATGCCTAGTTTAAATTTTATTTCAGTGCTATGAACATGTCATGATGAATGATAACTACTTCCTGGATTATATATATATATATATATATATATATGTGTGGCTTCTGTACGCTCATAGTTATTGTTTATGTTAGTAATATTTCCTCAACATCATCGATCTAGACTCTAATCTTATTAAGGTCACGACACGCCTCGGGTGAGACTCCCTACTCCCTTGAGCAGGGTGAAAATGCCGGCGTTGTCCTAGACTACTGCGGAAAGCTTGTTGGCCTCAAACTTGAACTTGGGTCTTGCCCAAAGACCTCCTTTTTTGTCAACACTCCTGAAACATGGTAGGGGTTTTGGGTCCAAAATTGATAACCAAAAGCTAAGATTCATCCATTCCCATTGGACGCAAGTAACTTAGTGGCCAAATATTAGTGAATATTTCCTTATAGGTTGAGGTGTGAGAGCACTTAGACCTGAGGTGATGTTGGTCAGGCTACTGGAAGCGTGGCTAGCTCTTTCAGGACGTAGCCCTAATATGTTTGGCCATTATAACCCTCTCCATACCTTGGTTGGTTTTTTGGCTACTAGAAGCATTGCCCATGATATTTATGACGTGGCGCTAGTACCATAGTATAAAATATTCACAAGGCCCAGTTACTACTTGAGTGGAAGAGCATTAATTATTTTTAGGAATTTTTATCATATGCAAAACCTCATATAAACCTTTTTTTGTTGATTTTTCACACATTCGAAATAAAGGGAAAATTTACCATTTATTTTTCGCTTTGTCTTATGTATGTGATTCATTTGGTTTTCCTAAAGAAAATGTATGTGTTCAGGTGTGCTTAGAGATGCAATAGTCTCAAGTGTTTTTGATTTATTTCCTTTCTTTCCTATTGATTTATTTCTCATAATAGAATGTTTGTCATTAGTTACAGGTTTCATAGGGATTATATCATCTTCAGGTGCCTCCTACATATAATTCACATTATCATGAAAATTATTTTAGCTTTCATACATGTTGAAGCTTTTACCTTTCATCATATTTTGAATCACCCTTTTTGTTAACACATGGATCAATAATTTTACTAACCCGCTCTCTTCTTCAATCCATATTTCCATGAGCTAAAAACCCTTTTCTTTTCATGTTTCAACTTAGAACCCTTGGTCCACGTGATTGATTTTTGTTGAGTGAGGAGGAATTCTTTTACCTTTCATCATATTTTGAATCACCTTTTTTGTTGACACACGGATCGATAGCTTTACTGGCGTGCTCTTCTTCGACCCATCTTACCCTGAGCTCGAAACCCTTTTATTTCCATGTTTCAACTTGGAACCCTTGGTATACATCAACTTCTACTACTTAGTTTCCAACTGTCTTGTTTTTCATTTGACTTTTCCCTAGGGTCTGTGACTAGAACCCTAGGGTTTCCAAATTGATTTTCATTAATTGAGGATGGATGCTTTTATCTTTCATCATATTTTGCATCATCCTTTTAGTTGACACAGGGACCGATACCTTTACTAGTGCGCTCTTCTTCGACCCATCTTTCCCTGAGATCTAAACCCTTTTATTTCCATGTTTCAACTTATAACCCATGGTCCATGTCAAATTTTGCTACCTAATTTCCAATTATAAACTTGTTTTTCATTTAACTTTTCCCTAGGGTTTGTGACTAGAACCCTAAGTTTTCCAAATTTATTTATTGATTGAGGATGAATGTTTTTATCTTTCATCATATTATGCATCACCCTTTTTGTTGACACAGGGATCGATACCTTTACTAGTGCACTCTTCTTCGACCCATATTTCCCTGAGCTTGAAACCCTTTTATTTCCATGTTTCAACTTATAACCCTTGGTCCATGTCAGCTACTACCAAGTTTCCAACCATCAACTTGTTTTTCATTTAAATTTTCCCTAGGGTTTGTGACTAGAACCCTAGAGTTTCCAAATTTATTTTTGTTGAGTGAGGAGGAATTATTTTACCGTTCATTATATTCTAAATCACCTTTTTTGTTGACATAGGGACTGATACATTTATTGGTAGCTCTTCTTCGGCCCATATTTCCCTAAGCTCAAAACCCTTTTATTTATATGTTTCAACTTATAACCCTCGGTCCATGTTAATATTTGCTACCTAGTTTCCAACTATCAACTTGTTTTTCATTTAACTTTTCCCTAGTGTTTGTGACTAGAACCCTAGGGTTTGCAAATTGATTTTTATTGATTGAGGATGAATTATTTTATCTTTCATCATATTTCGCATCACCTTTTGTGTTGACACAAGGATCGATACCTTTACTGGTGCGCTCTTCTTCGAACCATATTTCCTTGAGCTCGAAACCCTTTTATTTCGATGTTTCAACTTATAACCCTTGGTCCATGTCAAATTATACTACCTAGTTGCCAACTGTCAACTTGTTTTTCATTTAAATTTTCCCTAGGGTTTGTGACTAGAACCTTAGGGTTTCCAAATTGATTTTTGTTGAGTGATAAGGAATGCTTTTACCTTTCATCATATTATGAATTACATTTTTTGTTGACACAGGGACCGATACCTTTACTAGTGGATCTTTGGCTCTTCTTCGATCCATCTTTCCCTGAGCTTGAAACCATTTTATTTTCATGTTTCAAGTTATAAACCTTGGTCCATGTCAACTTCTGCTACCTAGTTTCCAGTTGTCAATTTTTTTTTCATTTAAAGTTTCCCTAAGGTTTGTGACTATAACCCTAGGGTTTCCAAATTGATTTTTGTTGGGTGAGGAGGAATTATTTTACCTTTCATCATATTCTAAATCACATTTTGTGTTGACACGTGGACCGATACCTTACTGGTACGCTTTTATTTGAACCAGCTTTCCCTGAGCTCGAATCACTTTTCTTTCATGTTTCAACTTATAACCCTTGGTCCATGTCAACTTCTGCTACCTAGTTGCCTATTATCAAATTATATCATGACCTTCCACCAATGGTGATTTCTAAAATAAATATGTATATTTACTATTCACTTGTTTTATGATGATGATTCACTTGACTTATAAGTATATTTTGTATTCCACTATGCAGGGGTGGAAATTGAACAACCACATGAGGGAGAAGATGTGTCCTATCAAGTTGATCAAACAGATGATGATCAAGTTGTGGTATATGGACCCGATCAACCACTAGAGGAACATCTGCCTATCAAGATGATCAATTTCCATTAGGGAAAAACATGTGCCATGTCAAGCTAATGAACCAATGGAGAAAGAATATTTCCCCTATCAAGTTGATCAACCATTGGAAGAAAATTTTTTATTCCTTTCAAGTTGACAAGATAACAGGGAATTGCAATGGTTTGGAAAGGTGTAGATGTTTTGTAGAAAATTTGGATGCAAGTAGAATAGAGGACCTTGGGGATCCTATCCCTCCTTGCACTATTAGAGACCATGTCAATAACATCATTCAACAACATTTTCAGAAACATTCAGTTGTTGCACAAGCTCATATACTACATGGGTTGATCAAACATAAGAAACTAAAACATGCCACAAATATTTTGGGTGTCCAAGATGCTAAAAGAAAGAAGACACATATGACTGTCACTGAAAACATATCAAAGGCATTCACTATGTTTGGAAAATTAAGAAAACCTGATGTTCATGCTGCATGCAAGGCAAGTACAAATGCTATTGTTGCACCAACTACATCAAGATAACAAAAGTTGACAACAGTGTCAAAATTGCTCCATGTCTCGAGAAAAACCTTCCACAAGCATACCAAATTCAGGGTTCGAGTGAATGAAAATGATGAATATGCTTGTTGGGATCTTATCACCAGGCAGCCCTACTAAGACAAGCTTACAACAGAAATCTGAGCATTTGTGGTAGAGTTTTGGGAGAGCCATTCTCGTGCTATTCCAGATAGAAAGCATGTTGTACGACATTTCATAGATAAAGGTGAGTATGTGGAACATGCTAAGCGCATTGTAGAAATTATATAAGTTTCATTGTTCGAGGAATTTCAAGAAAGCAATCGGCATGTAAAGATATCCATAAGGATGTTTCAAAAATTGAATCCACGTTTTATTATGCCTAATAAAATTTGTGGTATGCATGTCCAGAATGAGTGTGTCTCTTCACTGGGCCGAATTGACTTGAGGGAGGGCCAACTTGACTATCTTGTAGCCAAAAATTCAAATTTTGAAAATTTATCTTTTAATTTCGACATGAAGAACATGTCTTACAAATTATTTTAACATTACAAGAGCAAAAATATAATTATGAAGACAGAAAATAGTTACAAAAATTCAACACTCCCTCTTAGATAGGGAGGTATTCATAATGACTAGACATATGCTCTTCTCATGAAAAAATTTCTCTAAGAAAAGGTTATAACAAATTATCATCAATCAACTACCATAATTTTGGCCAAATAAATTTGACACATGGTAGGATAATAGCATAAAAAAATTACCATATTTATGGTCAATCATCTATGACACATGGTGGATCAACAACATCAACAAGTTGCCATAATTCTGGTTGGTACTCCTGACACATGGCACATCATTAACATCAACTAGTCACCATAATTATGTTCTATGTGACACATGGTATACAAACTAGTCTTGCTTCACCATCATTCTGGTTGGTACCTGGCACATGGTGAATCCCCAATGGCAACACTCTAACTCAATAATTCTAGTCCCGATGCCAATGATCTTGATGCTGGAAAGGCCACACTCTATCAGAGTATTTCTATGCCTCTACGACCATTCTTACTAGTTCTAGTCATACATGACACAAGAAGAATGTCAGTCCACTGTAAGACCATTCTCCCTAATTATATTCAAATTACTTGACACAAGGATTATATCCTTAATGCTGGTCATAATACTTGACATAGGGAGAATGTCAATGCATGATTCTATCTCATCAACACTCCCTCACAATGAGAGATACATTCTCCACAAGTCCAAGCTTATCTCTGAAGTATAAAAACTTTGCACGAGGCAGAGGCTTCATCAAAATATATGTAAGATGTTTACTAGTGGAGACAGATTGGAGCTTCACTACTCCCTTCTACACTATGTCATAGATGAACTAGTACTTGATCTCGATGTGCTTCGACTTGTCATGGAACAATGGATTCTCTGCCAAATTTACACAACTTTGATTATTACAATAAATCATGGTCAGGTTGAGCACATGATCAAACAGTCCCGCAAGTAACTCCACACTACTTCAAAACTCACCAAGCTAGCTATAATATATTTTTCCTCAGCAGTACTAAGTGTGACAAATGTCTGCTTCCTACTCATCCACAAAATCACAGTGAAGCTCAAACTAAAGCAACCTCCGAAGGTACTCTTCATGTCTTTAGCATTCCATGCCCAATATGCATCAGTATATCCCTAAAGTTGTATATCACCATTTGAGACATATCTCAAACCATAATCCACCATACCACACAAGTATCTCAATATGTGCTTTTCTTCTATCCAATGATCATGTCGCAGTTCCACTTGGAACTAGATCAATGTGTTCACTACAAAGAAAATTCATGGCCTATTATTAACCAAATACATCAGTGAACCAATTAAATTCCTATACATTGATGGATCTATCAAATTAGACTTAGTGGCTCTCAAATTTTTCAAATTTGTAACCATGGGAGTTGGCATCGATTTACAATTCATCATACAAAAATTCTGCAAGATATTGATAATATATTTTTCTTAACCAATAAATATTTTTCCAAGATTTTTCCATAGTTGTAGAACCAAATAATAGTGCATCAAACCAAGATATTTCATATCAAATTCGGAAGCTAGCCCCCTCTTACATTGAATAATCATATGCTCCATACCTATTAGAAATAATTCATCAACATATAATTATAGAATCATAGGTCTATTCTTCTCGACCTTGATGTACAGGTTTGGATTAACATCACTTTTGGAGAAGCCAAGTCTCATCAGATAACTGTCAATTTGTCTATACCAAGCTCTCAGTGCTTGCTTAAGTCCATACAAGGCTTTCTTCAACATGTAAACGTGAGACTCTCTATCATGGACCTAAAAACCTCGAGGTTACTTTAAGTACACTAATTCTTCAATCACGACATTAAGAAAAGTAGTATTTACATATATTTGATGTAAATTCCAACCCCTAGATGAAGAAATATAAATAATGGATATAATAGTAGTGTACCTGGTAACTAAAGAAAAAGTCTCACCATATTCTTCTTTGCCTTTCAGGGAGAAACCTCTAGCCACAAATCTAGCCTTGTATTTATCAATACTACCATACAATTCATGCTTTATATTATATACCTATTTGGAGGATACCATTTATTTTCCTTCAAGTCCAGGCACAATTTCCCATACATCATTCTTCATAATTGATTGGTATTCTTCCAACTTCGCATCCTTCCAAACTTATGGGTTGGTTGCTTCTTCATATGTGGAAGGTTTTGCATCAATAATATTAGTCATTAATTTTGCATAGACAGAATAAATAATTGGCCACTTTATTTCCCTGAAGGAGCCACATGGTGTTGCATGTACTTCGGCTTCCTAGAAAGTGGATCTTAATCAAGCTGGGTTTTTCTTGATTTCCAGAACAATAACTGGGTCCACTGGTTTGCTTGGCCCTTTTGGCTCTTCGTGACGATCAATGGTATGTTCAAAAGGATTTGATGGACCATATCCTTCTTCATTAGGAGCTTCATGTTCTTCGTTCTCATCAGAGTCCACTTCATTAGACTTCTAATAAGCTACATTCTCATCAAAAGTTACATCATACTAACTTCAAATTATTTTTGTCCTCGAATATATATTATATATGCCTTTGATGATTAACTATAGCCAACGAATATTCCTTTCTTTCCTGAAGGCTATAACTTCCTTCTCTTATCTTTAGGAACATGAATATAAATAGGACAACCAAATATTCTTAAATGACCAAACTAGGGTTTTTGTCCAGTGAATGCTGCTTCAGGAGTATTTTATTCCAATATTCAATGAGGACTTCTATTTTGAATGTAGACAATAGTCCTTGATGCTTCACTCCATAGAAACATAGGAAAGTACTGGTCATACATCATTTCCTTGATGGATTCTTCAAAGGTTCTATTATTTCTTTCAACAACTTCATTTTGTTGCAAATTATAAGGGACTATCAACTCCCTATTAATCCCAACTTGCACATTCTCCTCCATTACCAAATCTCAAGATATTAATCTTCTTTCCTTTCAAGTTTTCAACTTCAGCTTTAAATTCTAGGAACTCGTAAAAAAAATTCATCTTTCATCTTCATGAATTAGATCCACATCTTCAGAGAGAAGTCATCTTTAAATATTACATAGTACATATATCCTCCAAGAGACTTCAATAGCATAGGACCACATACATCAAAAGGAACTAATTCCAAAGTTTCCTTGGATTTTTTTTTCACTACTTGGAAAATGCTTATTGACATTATTTCCAAGCATACATCCTTTACATAATCCTTCATGCTCTTCTTGCAAATCTGGAGCACTTGAAACCATTTGTTTCAAGGAAGGAAAAGCTCTATATTGAAGGTGACCATATATTCTATGCCAAAGCTGACATGGATTAATATCATTATGCAGAAGTGCTTGAGTAGGTTATTTAAAAAGTCTATACAACCTTCCTTCATGAATCCCAATTAATCTAGCAAAATATATACCAGAGCTTTTGTTCCAAACAAGAATTATGCCATCAATAAATGCTACTCTATCTCCTTTATCTCCCAAGCATGAAATGTAAACCAAATTTTTCTTGCTGAGATGAATGTCATCACCTAATTATAGTTCAATGGATGTCTTTCCAATGCCTTTGAGTGGATAACTGTTGTTGTCTCCAAGTTCCACCTTTTGTGCTAATATTCTTTCCAACAATATTGTGAGGTTATCTTGATCTCCCGTCATGTGCCTTGAGGCACCACTATCTACTAGCCACAAGTCTTCACTATTTGCAATAGAACTAGAGCAGAGAAATAGAATAATTATTTATTACCTCGGCTTTCATTCTTTGGTATTTTTGGAAATTATTCACAATTTTCTTCGGAGGCATGCTGATTTTCTTTTCTCTTTCTATCACTCAATATTTTAGGACAATCGATTCTAGAGTGACCAAATTTCTGACATTGATAGCATTGAACCTTTGACATGCCTCTCTTTCTTTGAGGGGAAAATCTTCTTTCTTACAGTCTTCTTCCTTCATTTATTTTTTGAATCACCTTCATCATATCTTTGAATATTTCCTCTAGTATATGAGTCGTGATTCTTCTTAAGTATAATTGGCCCATAGTTCATCAAAATTTGGAGTAGTCTTTTCTAGCACATATTCCTACTATAAAATCATCCCATGATTAAGGTAAACCGTTGAGTGTTGTAGTTACCAATTCCTTATAAAAATGACCTCATAAATCACTTGTAGCTAATATATTAGTTGAGATATCCTCATGAAATATGAGTCTATAATATCATTCCTTGTCATTATAACATCACAAAGCTCACTATTCAAACTCATGGCTTGACTAATATTGTTGATAGTGAATAAAAAAGTTAGGGAATCATACATCTGCTTTGAATATTGAAGTCTTGAAACACAGGGAATCAAGTGATCCTTGATAGAGTCCATAATGATTCTCATGGTTGTGATATCATCTTTCTCAAAATTTTCTTTCTCTTCATCTTTTTATAGATCGGTTACCTTGTCTTTAACAATACCTAAGAGACCTTCTTTTGCAAGGAGACGATCAATCTTTGTGTTCCAATTCCTAAAAATTTTAGTTCTTGATTTTTTCTATGCCTTCATGTGGGAACCCATAGTATTTAAACAAGAAAACAGATTGTATATCTAAGGTTTCAAGAGTGATATCTTTCCAAGCTTCTTCAAGAGTTATCTCAATGTTCTTTTCGACACCAAAGCTCTGATACCATGTTGATTTTTCAAGTGATATATATATCTGTGTGTGTATGTATCTAAAAATGCTGATAATTACTTCTAATGATATAGTTATTCTTTTAACAATTCCGATTTATCATTAAGCAATTACACTTCATAAATTCAACCATAAACTATAAGCAAAGTAGAGATCACAATGCACAAAAGAGAACACAAGATTTACCCTGGGAAAACATAGCAACATTTTTCTTAGAGAAATTCTTCAATTCAACAAGAGATAAATCTAATGCTACTATTCAACTATTCCAACAAAGCTAATGGTCAAACATGGTCTCCATCCCTCAAGTCAATTCAAATTTTTCCTCTTTAAGATCTTAGCCTTCTTAGATCTGCCTTGAACTTTGGCCCGCCCAAAATATGTTGCCCATAATTTCGACTTTCCTACAATATGTTGTTCAAAATTTTGGCCTACCCAAAAAATTGCCCAAAAATTCAACGTATCCAGAAACTGATGCCCAAAAAGGTCACATATGTGAATTCTTGGAGAGAGAAATGCGAGCTAGAGAGAGAGAGATCTTCGTCCTTCTTCTTCTTCTTTTCCTTCGCTTGGATTCCAAGAACTTGTCTCCTTGTGATGAGATCGAATTGTGCCTTTGTGGAGGAGGTTGAATGCCTTTATATAATGGTTTTCATATCCTGAATGAGTGTGTCTCTTCACTGGTCCGACTTGAATTGAGTGAGGGATGACTTGACTATCTTGGAGCCAAAAATTCAAATTTCAAATTTTGAAAATTTCTCTTTTAATTCTGACATGAAGAACATGTCTTATATGAATTATTTCAAGGGATAAATAATCAAAATTACATGAAGAACATGTCTTACAAATTATTTTTACATTACAAGAGCAAAAATATAATTATGAAGATCGAACATAGCAAAAAAAATTCAACAAGGGGGGTATCTGTTATAACATCAATTGACACCTTCATGTCCAAAATGTTTAATTGACCACCATATCCATAATATGTTGTTATTTATTACCCTAAAGGCCACATAAAGAGCATTTTTTTGCAATCCACACACTTTTGTCCCTCACAAAGGCATGTGTAAGTGCCCCTCCTCTTCACCAAAGGTGAATGCGCCTTAAAAAGTAGATTAAACAAATTAAAAATCTCAAAAAATATGTACCCTTGAGTGGAATTTAACTAACCCATAAACCTATACCTTCCTAAAACCTATTAGCTACTTCCTCTAGCAACCTAAAAGGGTATTAAAAGAGGCCTAATGTTGGGGGAGAGACAAGAAATAACATAATGGAAAAGATACTATACTAATATCCCCACATTACAATAACTCATTTCTTAAAGTGGTTCTCATCATAATCCTTTTTCCAACATCCAAAAAAAAAACATGAATTTGTTTATATGGGATTGTTTGCAATAAAGGTTAAACAATGTCACCCATAACAATTAGAGAATCAACAATGCCTATTCATAGAAGTGTTTAAGGAGAAAACTCAGGTTGGTGGGGGATCAAAGGATTTATTGGGTATTAAAGAATTGGTGGGAAGATCAAAGTCAATTGCAAGGCCACAATGTATAGGAAGCTAAGAAGAAAAAACCCAAAGGAAATGTTTTAAGGAAAGAGAAAAGAGAATTTTAATAGTGATTAGAAAGACCTTTTAATGGATCAAATAATCCAATTGAAGGAATTGTCTCTAGTAGGTAGATTTCTAGGGAGATTCGTGAAAGAAAAAACTTAAGAGAATGGATAAGGAAAGTACAAGGAAATGAATAGGTCAGATACCTATATTTCATATTATGTTACAATGATGAATGACTTTCATCAAGAACAATGAAGTTGCCAAGAGGATAAAGAAGAGAAATTGGTACTCGAGCAATACTTCGTTAACCCTGAAATCATGGATGGCATGTTTTGACACTAGAGTGGAAAGTTCATTTCACCACACAATATGGGCAAGTTGCCCACATTACTGCTTATTTGGATTAAGCCTAATTAAAAGAAAATAAGAAATATGTTGTGAGAATTTCGAGCTTTTAAGAAATATTTATGTAACTCAATGCTAAATTATGTGGTGAAAACATTGGTTGAGATTGATTTAGGGCTAGGTATTTGACATTGCATAGAATCAGACATGCATAACCAAAATTTTCCCCCAAAATACGGATCATGAGGGAATTACATTACTTTATAATCTCCTCCTTCAATATGGACACATGAAAAATGAGTTCCCTTTGAAAGAACCCAAAAGCAAATTTATAAAAATAAATCTCTAACCTTAGGGAAGTCATATGGGCTTCTTTCAATGCTAAATGGACTTGTAATGTTCATGGTGCAAAAAGGTTGGCCCTATCTATTGTTGGTGATTGATATGACCCCAATGGGGGCATATATGCGGTTAAATGCACATTTAATGTATAAATATATATGTAATATGGTTGGCATAACAAGTAAGGGGCCATATCTGCAATGTGTAAATAGGTATATATAGAGATAATATAGTAGGATAAATTTTCTACTATTATAAACTTTTTTTTTGTTGCAATTTTTAACCTAAAATCCTAGTTTATATCAGCCTTGAGTTTTTCTGATTTGGTGTGCTTGGGTAACCTATTTGAGGCTCCTTAGACTAAACCTAGCCTTTATATTGACCCATAGGTCCTTTGAACCTTAATATTGAACTTAATCTTCCATCGATTGTAAGCCCTAGATTGTCATATCCTTATTCAATGGATTTTTGTTGTAGGATACATAAGGGGAATTTAGCTTAAGATTCTTGGGTTACTTGATCCCTAAGATCTACTATGAAATCCTCCATTTTGTTGGACTATTTTCTTCACTAAAGAGAGTGGATTGGTTGTTGAGGTGAAAGTGGTAATACTCCTATGTGTTTCACATTGTCTAGGTCACCTAGCAAGGCTTTGAACTTGGTGCTAGGTTTTACTGTAACCTTTTAATGACTATATGATTTCTATATTTACTTATTCACACATTATATTTTTGGCCCTTTACTCATTAATAAAATAATATTACATATATATTTACGTGCATTGAGCCCCATATATGCCTCCCTCAGGGTCATATTAGTGATGATGATTGTTATCACCTAAAATTTGCTCACAATGATACAATGGATTAATAAAGGCATTATCACTAGGAAAAAGTACCATGACATTAATATACCCACCAAATGAATTTATTAAAAACAATGGAACATGAGCTTGCTATAGGATACTGAAATTGGTAACAATAAATATTGAAAATGGCACCAATAAGGGATTCTACTTTAATTTTCCCTTAATTAAACTAGAAGTAAATTGTAATTCCACATCACATGACAACTTGTACAAGTTAAATGAGTTAGGAAGACTTATTTAGTTCATTCAATTCGAGTTGAGGGTCAAACTAGAGGAATGTAGAGTGTCTCCTACTTTGTAGGAGCCCTCGTTGACTTTATTTTGAGTTGTAATTAGTTAACTGGGTTTATTTGAGTTAAAATTAGTTTAACTAGTTCTAACTGATGGATGAGCTAGTGAGAGGTCCAGTGAGTTAAATATGATTTAATTCACATGCAGTGATCAATCAGATAACTTATAATTCACTATAAATAGTTGTTGCAAGTCCATTTTAATGAATTCCCAGTTGAGATTGGAGTTAAAGGGAAGTAGACTATTAATTATACTATTATAAAATTGTACAGGTCATGCATGAGGTCATCAGGACGCCTTGGATGTATTGAAAAATAAATTAGTGTGAATTTCCTATTCAATAGGGGCTCAATTCCCTTAGGAATGCGTAAGCCATGCTAGTCAGTCAGGTGCAAGTTTTTGGTTAAGTATTGGACCAAACTTTCCAGGATCAGGGTGAGATAGTCAGAGATAGTGCAAAGGTTTCTCAGGAAGGGAAATAACATTGTATAGTTTCATATTCTTGACTTAATGAAATATACATATAGTGGGGTTTTTAGCTGATGCTTTCCCCAAATATATCTTTGTGTTGTGTGATTAAAGTTCTTTCTTTTCTTGTTCATGTGATTGTGCGATTGTAATTGGTTTCCGCAAATTTGTAGACATAGATTCAGTATTTTGTTTTAGAATATTACAATATTAGTTGAATCTATGTGGATTTTATACATGGTATTAGAGAAGGAATCACTATAGAAGAGATAAAATAGATTTGTTTTGAACATGTGAATCGAATTTGTAGATTTATTTTTTAGGACCAGCAGCAGATCAGGATGTCTTTCAATGGATTGAGACTCGAATATGCCCTTGAGGGTAGTTAGAATTACATAGAGTGGAAGGAAATGATGGAGGTAGTGTTGGAGGAAAATGGGTTGAAGGAATTAATAGACAAAGATATTCCCATGCCCACATCAACAAATGCTCAAAATATCGATGCATGGAAGAAGAATCTAGCAAAGGCGAGAAGGATTCTGTTAGAAGGGGTTCAAGATCATATTGTCTCAAACCTACATGGAAGGGAAACTCCATATGATATGTGGAAGGCCTTAACAAATATATATATATTTTTTTTCAGAATAACAAGGACCGCAAAAGGTTGGCGCTGAAGGAAAAGCTCAGAAATATCAATATGGAGGAGGGCGAGATAATACCAAAATACTTGATGAAGTTCACTCAATGTCGAGATGAGATTGGAAGTTTTTGTGTGATAATTTCCTAGGATGATTTGGTGAGCCTAGTACTTCTATTCCTTCCCAAGAGTTGGCACAAATACCAAGATTCGGTAAATGGGAGGGAGAAGTTACTAGAGTGGGAGCGATTGTTGTTCGACTTGTTACAAGAAGAGATAAGGCGGAAAACTAGAGACGAGACCTCTTCCAAAGACAAAGAAGAAGATTTTTCATTAGTTGGAAAAGGAAAGAAAGCTAAGTGAAAGAAGTACCAAGGCTCAGAGGGAAAGAATAAGGACTTGTCCAACATAAAGTGTTTTCACTTTCGCTATAACATCCTTGGTGAAAAAATCATGTAATAAAGTTAAAATAATAACCACGGTTGATGGGACACATATTCCAAGCTGAAGGTTGGGAAAAAATCCCTAGGGGGTGTTCATTTGGTCTATTGTGGCTAAGGAAATTGGCAAAGGCTATGGTTAAGGCATTAAAGAGGAAAAAAGTATTTTTGGCACAATTATTTATGAAAATAATTGAAATTAGGAGAAAAGGGAGGTAAAAGCTCACAGGTTTCAGGTGAGGAGGAAATTGAAGGAAAATAATGGAAAATGAAGAAAATAGAGGTGCCTATTCTATAAAAAGGCTTATGACGACCAGTTGGTAAGATTTTGTCAATTCAGTTCTGGAGCTCTCATTATTCTCTCTCTCTCTCATACTCTTGGACACTTAGAGTATTCTTGAAGCACTCTTGGAGAGTGTGGCATACTTGGAGATTTGGATCAAGAAAGTAAAGGAAAATAAGGAAAGCGGAAGAGAAGATCAGGATCAACATCTACAACAAGCTCTAAGTGCAGGTACCGAGTTGCATGTATGATTTACTCACTAGTTTTGGCATGCATGGTATTGCATGTGGTTTCTGGATTATGATATGTCATTGGCATGGAGGATGGACGGGATTGACAATGGATTTTCCTAGCCTTGCCATTTCCTAGACAACCATAGTATTGTAGGTTTATTTCCATTGATAATTTTCTAGTTGGTTCTCATGATTCCTCTAACCATTGGGTTGAGTTATTAGTTCCTGGAGCCTTGGTTGGACAAATTCTCTAGAGCCCAGCGTACAACAGTTGGGTTGAGTTATTAGTTCCTGGAGCCTTGGTTGGACAAATTCTCTAGAGCCCAGCGTACAACAGTTGGGTTGAGTTACTAGTCTTGGAGCCTTGGTTGGACAAATGCTCTGGAGCCCAGGAACAACTGGGGTTGAGTTACTAGTCCTGGAGCCTTGTTTGGAATAAACACTCTGGAGTCCTGGAGAAGCTTGGATAGAGACCAATGCACGACGGTTGTGATGTCTTACCGTGAGGTGGAATCAATGGTTGAGGGTTGAGGTGGTTTGGCCTCTGGAAGCCCTGGATTGATTGTGATTGATTTGTTTGATTAAGTCCCACATTCATGCCTGGAATATGGCATGGGGGTGATTCGACGAAGTGAGACTTGACTCAACTAATCTATAGTCGTGTGGAACGTGGGAGTCCCATCTCTGGTTTATTTTTACATTCAGTAATGAAGAGCTCATTTATTCGGTATTCGGTATGAAAATATACCAGTTTATGTATGGATTTTATTTCTATTGTATCCATTGTATTTATGTTATTAATATGCTGGTTATGAGCATGTATTCAGTCAGTGATGATGTATGATAATATTCATGTTTTGGCCTTTAAATGAATATCCCATGTATCTTTGGTAGATTGTATGATAGCTTATGATGTAGGGGAGTAATGCTTAATCTTACCAATTCTTAGATAAGAAAGAGACCCCTTTGTTTAAATATGCTATTTATACATGTAGATGCTATATTTGTGACATGTTTGATGAAATTTCTGTCATGGCTGGGTGGGGTTGGATGAGTTCAGGTTGATGTGATTTCTTCCATATGTTTTTTTAAATTTTATTTACCCTCTCCTAAAGTTACATGAAGTTTTGGGAAGTGACCTGGGCTCAGGGGCTAAAAATGTGGCACAAATCCAGAAGCTATAGGTGGAGAATTTGTTGTTTGGGCCTTATCTGCTACCTTGACAAGGCTAGCCTGCGGCGATAGACCCTATATCCACTCCCTTTCCCTTACAAGCCCGCGACTAAGCCTCAAATGGGTTAAAAATCAGTGCCCCCTCAACAAACAGGGCCCTGGAAGGTTTGGTTACCTTCCGAGGATGTCAATGATGCGGTGTAAGGTGTATTTTTGGTGTTTCGGTCGATCCCACTTCCTTAAGCTCATCTAGGAGGTTGAATCTCATATTAGTAGTCTCTCATCACATGTTTGCCCCGGTTGTCTGGTTACTTGGGTAAATGTGGGAAGAGGGTGTTACAGAGTGGTATGAGAGCATGGTTCAACCCTTGGAATGGATGTGTAGTGTGCTGATCATGCATTTATGTTGGTTGCATATGTGTTTAAGTATGCTTGAGGTCCATACGTGCTTATTACATCCGTGTTTTCTTGGCCATGGTGGAAGTGGTGTCGTCATGGAAGTGTTGTCGTCAGCATGTTGTCATGAGTGTATGATTGGTTATGTGTTGTTAACTCTTATGTATTGTTCATGCACACTTGCTTATATATTGTTACATATTGTATATGCATTGCTTGTGCATTTTAGGTCACATATGGGTCATGCTTGTGCAGTTTCTGTGTGTGCTTGATTTTGTGAAGTTATATGTTGAACATGTATTTGTCGTTCATGATTGGTGATAGATGTCAAGTGGGTGCATATGGTCAAATTTGCATTGGTTTGATTGAGTTCGTTGTGCATAAGGTAATTGTATGCAATTAGGTAATCATGATGATATTGGTATGTTATGATGCGAATGTGTTCGATAAGATAAAGTAGGAGATGCAGACCATCAAATTGAAGTTGCAACATTGGACCTCGAGGCAAGAGCAGATTGTCATACAAGTTTGTATGCTTGGCACACAGGTATGTGATTTATGGTTTTTGTAAGCATTAGGGCTACTTATATGTTTGTCATTTCATTGTTATTTTGGTTACATGTATGATAAATGCTAGTTCATCAGCGTAGTCATATGAATTATGGTTATGTGTATTCATTTCATTCTATTGTTGTTATGATTACATACATTATAGATGCTAGTTGATTAGTGCAGTTATATGCACATGTGTTAGATAGTCATGAATTATAGAAACCTGTGGTGGTATGCATTGCTATTGTTGTTTTATGTTAGATACCTTACATGTTGTTTATGAGCATGATATATAACTTGTTGTTGTTACATGCTAGTGACTTGATGGTTAGGGTTATGAAATTCAGGCATGAGTCAAATTAATTATGATAGTGTGTTGTACTAATCTAGACTAACTGTGTATATGTGATTATTATGCATTAATGACAATTGTTTATGAGCTTATGGCGTGAACACGTTATCTAGATACTGTTACAGATATCATGATATTATTTATGATTGTGTTGATATGTTTTGAAGTTATATTGTGCTAACCTAGATTGATTATGCAGACAAGATAGCCTCCCCTAAGATATATTAAGGTAAGAGTTTACTTATTTCGTATACTTGGTGCTTGAATGTTTGAGGGTTTGATTATGTCTTTTAGTTTATCTATTTAGCATGGTACATTTGCAATTTTTTTGAATGTTTGATTAAATTTCATTATATGAGTTTGTATCTATAAGATTGCATGAAGGAATGATATTGTTTTGAGATGGTTGTACTAACACGTATGTGTTGAAATAGTTGATGTGTACTTGAGTATAAGCAGGTGATAGTTGTAGCATTATCTCATATGATTGTTAGTTGATTATGATATGTTGGATATTATTCGTAAAGGATGATTTTAGTTAATAGATATGTTGTCTTGATATTTGGTACATACAACTGGTAGGCGTGTTTAGTTACAGGTCAGTGTGCTTGGCACATCAAGGTAAGATAACTGGTATATTGTTATAATTTCTTATGCGCTAACAATGATGTGGTTATGGCAATATGATGTAGGGGATTGCATGGCAAGAGACTGCCATGGAGTCTTGAAGAAGGCTCGGGCTGAGCTTTCCTTGGAAGTATTGGGAACCATGGGGATTGAGTATGGTGTTTGTTGCTAGGCTTGTGTTTTCAGTCTTTTATGATTTACTTGCGCTTGATTCACAGTTTTATTATTATTATTATTATTCATATATATCTGGTAAAAGGGTTTGCCATTTTTTTGTGGTGATGTATTGATTTTTGGTTTTCATGGTCTTCTTCTTGTTTGTTCTCTTTCTTACCTTTTGTTTGAGAGTCTTGGGATTAGTTGGGAAAGAGGAATTTAATGGAGCTCGAGAAGAGCTGAATGAAATCCAATAGGTGATGTAAGGCTTGAATGGAGCTCAATACATGAGTAAGCACAGTGGAAGGTAAGAATATGATAACCGGTTGGACTGGTTGGGTCCATTGTGGTAAATAGATGGTGGCATAAATGACATGAGAAAGGCAACAGAAAAGGTAAATTGAATGAGGTGTTAGATGCCTTGGCTATGTTGGGAACCGTTGTTCTCAAATTTGTGCATGTTGTGCACAAATAAAGGAAGTTATCTTGAACTAGACCCTATGATATCTAGTGATTGTGTTGTGATCATGATTATGTCAATGTTTATATATATGCATATATGTAAGTATGTATCTATGTATGCAATGTCTAACAGGGTCATCATGGATCCTGATTGTTTAATGCTAATGTTTATATGTATATATATGTGTGTATGTATGTCGTTGTATGATAGGATCATGATTTATTTATGCTAATGATTATATATATGTATGTATGTATGTATGTATCTATTTAACTGTATGATAGGGTGTCAAGGATAATTCTTGTGGAGGAATGATTGCTTACGCAGGTGAATGGCATGGAGAGGTTCTTGGCTATGAGGAATCAAGTGGGAGGAGTAGCTCTGATATATCTATGAGGTCAGTATCATGTGGACATGGATTCATATTATATGCTTGTACTATGCATATGTTTAGGTTATGGAAAGGTAATCAACAAAGTGAAAGAAACGTGATCTGCGACATACTAAGATAAGCATGGATATTGGAAAGACACTGGAAGCAAGGTTGATTGTGGGGTCAGTGTGTGGTCTACAGATGTACATTGCTATTGTTGTGTATATGCTGCACATGTTGTATATTCAGTGATTATATCTATGGTGGTGTGTAATGTTACATATGTAGTATTGTGTACATATGATGTTGTGTGCATGTTGTATATATGATATTGCATATGCAGTGCCAGGTATAGATGGTACTATGTAAATGTTGGATATGCAGTGTTGCGCGCAGATGGTGTTGTGCGCATGTTGGATATGCGGTGATGTGTACATATGGTACTATGTACATGTTGAATATGCAATGCTATGTACATATGGTGTTGTGTTCATGATTTTACACATCGTGTTGTGTGCATGTAGTGTTGTGTACAGGTTGTACAAGTGGTGTTGTGTGAAGGTGGTGCCGTGTACATATCATGCATGTGGTGCTATGTACATATGGTGTCATGTAGATGTTGTGCATGTGGTGTTGTGTACATATGGTATTGTGTATACATTGTACAAATGGTGTGGTGCACATTTGGCATTGTGTACACATTGTTCAGGTGGTGTCGTGTACATGTGATTTTATGCACACGTTGTGCAGGTAGTGTGTGTACAAGTGGTATTGTGGACATGTTGTGCATATGGTACTGGTATACATGTGATATTGTGTCTATGTCATAAATGTTGTGTTGCGGGTAGCGGTACTATGTATGTGCATGGTGTAATCGTGGCATCGTGACATATATATTCGTTGTGTTATACTTTGTATATGTCTATGCAATGTGTTGTATTTTACACTGGGTGTAGGTTTATGTGTTGTATTTCAGTATAGGGGTGTGTATTGTGTTGTATCGTACACTAGGTGTAGGTGTATGCATTCTATGTCGATGTAGGGGTATGCATTGTGTTGTGTTGTACACCGGATGATGTCCATATATTGTGTTATACACTGGGTATAGGTATATTGTGTTACACCAATTTTTGGTCATCTAACCATTTACAATTAGATGGATCAAAATACACCATGTAAGACCAATTTTACCATAGTAAAATTTCTTTCACTATAAGAAATAATTTAATAAATCATAGTTTATTAAGTTATTTCTGGTCCAAACAGGAAACCCCATGAACAATAATTAAATAAATCCTTCCTCTAGGAATAATTACTTAAACCATTATTTAAATAATATTCCTAGTCATATTTAACCCAATTAATGAGAAATAATTAGATAAATCATTATTTATCTTATTATTCTCTAGGAATAATTAATTAAATAGTTATTTAATTAATATTCCTTGTTAAATTTGACTAAATCATTTAGGAATAATAAAATAAATCATTATTTGTTAAATTATTCCTTAACCCCATCCTTGAAATAATATATAAATCATTTATTTGTTTATTATTTCTAAATAAAAGGATTTAACCAATTTAAATTCCTTTTCCCTCCAACAAAATATAATACAATATTCCAAGCAGTTAGATCTAGATCTTGGTTAATAATATTTTATCATGTACCATTATCAAGGATAACTCAATGTTTTGTTATAAATATGAGGGTTTTCCATTCATTATTTACCTTCGACCCTTTTATCATGGTCGGACTTTGATCCTTTGTCATTGTCATACTTTGATCCCTTTTATTATCTTTTTGCTTATTGAGCTCCCATTGAGTTCAACACGTCTTGGGTTTTCTAAAACATTGAGAGAGAGAAACTTTGAAGCTGAAACATTGAGGACAACCAAGAACCCATCCCATTAAGGGGGATTGGTAACATCATTCTTTGTTCCCTTCCCAAGTGTTAACATAATATAAAAAATTCTTTATAAATCTTGTCTTGTCCATTGGATATTTAGAGAAACTCTTATTTCATTTTACTATTTAGATGCTTTTGCTATATAGATCTGGGTTTATTTTTCATTTGTTTCGACCCTCTATTACAGATCTAAAGAAGTTAAAAAACTATCTTTGTTGTTAGGGCTATTTGTCATGTGCCGCTAAAGCGATCTCTTTTCGTACACTTGCGTTAAGAATTCATTCTAATAATTGGCGACTGCACTGGGTTTTATTGAGATTCCTACTTGACCAATTGCTTCAGTAACTAGGGTTTTTATTCAGCTAATTTTAGACTCTTAATGTTTTTTTTTTAACCTTTTATGCCCTAAAACAATAAAAATTCTAACTTACGAGTGTTTCTGGGTGTTTTCTGCAAGTAACAGGTATTAGTCGCTCCAGAGACGTCAAATATTTCCACAACCTGCTGCCCGAGAATCTCGAAAATACAGCTTTCACTTTTCACCCTAGAACCTGTGATTTCAGGCTCAGGTCGCACTCGCTGGGCCCAAAATTGCGATTTCAGTAGCCTACATGTTAGTACCTGCGAGTTGCAACTTTTTTCGGGATTTTTTTTATAACAGTCAGGGTTTGCCGCAAGCACTATTCAGGGTTGTCTGACCTCTGTCTCAGCTCGTCTTAGGCTTGGATATGCCCATATTGTCTCCTTGAAGTAGGAACAAGCCCCTTAGGGTTTCAGTATGCTTCCACCTTTTTAGGAGGGTTTTCACTGAGTAGGTAGTTTGAGATTTTGCAGCGCTTTCAGCCATTGTTTAGGGTCTTATATATCCTTCTTTTAGATCCTTTTAGATTGATTATTATTCCATCAAAAACCCCCTCTTGTGTTTTTTTTTGTCTCTCCCTTAGGGTCCCCCTTGTTTCCCTTAGGTTTTTACCCTTTCGCCTCCCATTATGCAGTAGTTCTCCCTCTGGTTTCTTGCTATTTTCTGCACCTTTTCTAGCATATTTGAGTCATTAGATCAGTGTCCCTTAGACCTTAGATATTTTGGCCATCTTGTGTGTTTTGAGTCAATTCCGCCCACCTCTTAGAACAATTGTTTGGGAGCCCTTCTTTTTGGGTTGAATTTATGCATCTTTAACTGTTTATTTTACGGTCGTTTCAGTTTTATTTACAATTATACAACATTTTTTCTTTTTCTTTATACACAACAGTCCAGGCTTAATTAAAATTAACACACGACTTGCACACACACACACACCTAGAGTGAAGAGTGCTTGGTTTACACTGCCAAGCCAAGACATAAACATCGTAATTAATTTATTTTCCTTTTTGAGCCTTTGTTTATTACTCTTCCATTTGATTTGGGTATCTGTGTCTTGCCATCATTGCACCCCAAGGTGCTTATCCTGGAGACTCCTAGGCCTTAATCCTTAGTTTCCATTAGGAAGACTTACTCCAAAGCGTCGAGTCTGAGTTAGTCCTCCACCGAGTCCCCATAACGACTCTGATTCTGGTCCATCGGGACCTCTCTCCGATTTCGAAATCAGTTCTCCTCTACCTCATTCGATCACCATGCCAGGCACTAATGTAGGTATTGATCCTCCTGCTGGTGGTAGCCCCGACCCTAACTCTGGAGTTGCTAGTAGTGGAACCACTATCGAAACCATTCTGGATACTCCTTTGCTACCTTTTATGGCAGGTTTAAGCCTCCCTGATTTCAGCCAGTCAATTAGCGAGCCTATACACCATGATTCAAGTTGGCATGTTATGCCAACTAAGCTTCCTTTTGACATCTCTAAGTTCAAAGGAAACTTAGGAGAGGACCCTACTAGTCATGTATGTGCCTTCCACATGTGATTTTCGTCCAATTTTATCAATGATGACTCCATTCGTCTTTGGTTATTCTAGCATATGCTCACTGGAGACACTGGAAAGTGGTATATGGACCAGGCCTTTGCCTCAAATTCCACTTTTGTGACTCTTGCTAAAGAATTTTTGTCCTATTTGTAGCTACCTCTCCGATATGATACTGGTACTGAGTTGTTGAACTCATTCCGTCAAACTTTTTCCGCCCACCTTTCTGACCATGTCCAAGAATGACATAGAAGTAGGAACTTATGTTGAGATCCCACATTCGACGACCATGTATAAATGGATTGGTTTCTCAAAACACTTTTTCCTTTTATTGGTAAATATGTCACATATCACTTTCCTCAGAAATAGGAAGAAGCTCTCCAATTCGCGTTGAAATATGACTTGATCTATGCCCAATCTAGTTATCTTTATACAGTTTTACTGGATCTTCCTAGACCTGGTGGTGCCAATGCACTGGGGGAATCTCACGCCGCCGACGATATCGTTGGATATTTTTCACATCCGTACACTCATCCTCCCATGGTTTATGGTTTCCCTCAGGGAGAGGCCAACTCCTCTAGCACTTATCCCCCTCCCGACAACATGTATCCAAGACAAAGCACATTTTCCCCATTGCATCAACCGATGCCAGGGCCAGCGGTTGCTCAACCTTTTTACCCCAATGTTGCTCAACCTCCTTTATATCCTTATCAACAACTTGGTGCTCCAGCCCCTCCTGCATTAACACCCTAGCCTCCCATGCCTTCTCAACCTCCACCCCAACATCCAACTCCCTCACTGAGTCAGGTGTATGTGCAACAGAGTGTGACCGATCCTCCAAATTCCAAGAAAAAGAGGGAAGGCAACCCAAACCCACCCACGCAAGGTAATCAATGGCGCCAAGGGAATCAACCAAACACTAATAACCAGCAACAAGGCGATCAACCCAAGTAGAACATGCCTCTTCATATGAACAAACCTTGTTCTTTTTGTGGTTTCCATGGCCATTACACTCATGATTTTCCCCTTTTACCCCAGATGCGCTAATTGTGGGAAGCACAAGCATCATATAGAGGACAACAAGACATGGCTTCGGCTCCTCCAAATACTGCGCCAGTTCAACCGACTGTTTTCAATGATCCTTTCCCTCAGCAAGGATATGTGGTTTCCCAACCACCTCAAGGTTAGGTCGCCCCTCCACCCTCACAGTATGGTACCCCTGAATATCAGATTCTCATGATGAGTTTTTAAATGGTTAATACCACTGATGTCAACCTTCAAACTCAGTCACACCAATATGGCAAGCCAACCACTTCATCTGCAACCAAGTCTCAAACCAAAGTTTCCACAGAGTCCAGTTCAACATCGAATGCCCTTTTACAGATCCCTTAGCCATGGTTAGAGGTCATTCCCAAGATCCCCAAAGGGCCATTACGCCGAACTGTTGCTTCTGCCAAAGTTGCCCACAATTACAACATAATAGATGACTTGGTACAATCTCCTACCGCCATGTCAACGGTGGAAGTCCTCCAGTTGTGCCCTTCACAACGTAAATCTCTTATCTGCTCTGGGTGCTATGGATCCTTCAGATGATATTTTGATTGTCTCTTTGATGTTGACAAGTCAGAACATCCCCCCTTACCTTCATCCGCCACCTTCCAAAGACGAGTCAAGGTTCATAATTCTCTTGTCTCTCGTCGTATCATTGACGAGGGAACATCCACCTACGCAAGGGAACCAACTCGTATCACCCGGCTTAGCCCCATCCACCATCACCTTATGTGCTTGGGATGGTCACTCTTCTCAGCCCTCGGGCATGTATCGCAATTGTCCTATCACTCTCGTGGGAGAGACGATTTGTATTGACATTGAAGTCATTGGTGCCCTCTTCGATTACAATATCCTCTTGGGTCATAACTATAAATATTCAATGTTTGAGGTCGCATCTATAGTTCATCGTAAGATGTGATTTTCTCACAATGGAAAGATCGTTACCATTGACCAGTTGACATATTATGAGCTGAAGTCTCAGACCTCCTTGAGTATATCATATCTTTGGTGGTTGATAACCAATCAGTCGCACCTCGCACTAGTGTTTCACCTGGAGTATTTAAATATTCCACCTTACTTGGTGCATTCCCTGGTCTCCCCCCTCTTATTGCTAACCCCATCTCGTTAAATGTTTGCATGATGGAATCGTCTCGGACTAGCCACAAGCGGTCCGATCCAACCATCCAGCAGCCTGCACCTCCGCAACCTGCTGGTGGTCCCTCAACGGAGCCTTCAAGATCTTCTTTTCAAGGACCTTCTCCCTCTGTTGGTGTCCCTTCCACTTCGTTTCAAACAAGAATGGTTCCTTATAGCCTTAATCAGTTGGGAGCCATTCCGCCACGCCATTACCCTTCCGGTGAGAGACTGTTTATAACTTCCCCCTTTGGAGTCTTTTCGGTGCCTTTTATGGCTACGTTGAGTCTTCCCAATTTGACCTTGGGGATCCCAGTCTGGTACATTGATCCCCTAGCCGAAACCATGCTTGGTCAGTTCAAACCTTATGCCTCTTTGACCCCGGTCCAATCGGTCGCTATGACCCCTCCCTTTGCTTCAGTGCCTCAGCCACCTCAACATGAAACTAATCCTATTGAGAAAGCATTCGGTGAGGTGGACAAAGCCAAAAAGAAGGAACCTAAGGATAAGTCTGCCCAAACAACTCCTACTCTTCCTAAGCCTCCGAAGTAGTCACCTATGTGCACTTTGTGTGATGTCGTTGGAAATGCTACCCAAAATTATCCTAAGCTTCCTCTTCTCAAACATGTGGTCAACGAAACGTTTCCTGAATCTGATATCCCAGAGGTCCAAGTTACCTTACCCGATTCAACTAAGAAATTAAAAACATTGTGCACGAATCACCCTTTTGATTTGTGTGATCTTTATGGCCACTACTTTCACCTTTGTCCCCATCTCAACAATTTTCACGACACCCTTGTGGCTCTCCTTTGAATCGACATTGAACGTAGTGGATCCTCTACTCCTCTACTCCGGAATTTGGTTGTTGTCGAACCATATGACATGTCTACACCCATTGTGATACCTCCACCCGATGTCGAGATGATGGAGCCTTCGACCACTATCCTCTATCTGTCATCATCCATGAAATCCTTGGTGGAAAACCCCTCTGGGGCTTTCCCTTCTATTTTGACTGAACCTCTTTTGACGATCACCTTGGGCTCAACATCGATATATGTTTCATCTACTAGCTCTTCATCTACCCTCTGTAGTGATGCGTATGTGAACCATATATCTCATGATGATGCATCAGGTAGCTCCACCGCGTGATGTGGTCTCCCTTACTCCAAGCCTCCCATATTCCATTTATATGAAGACATTATGGAAGGCATTACCACCCTTGTTTTTCCTTTGGATGATATGCACCTTTGTGCGTACTTCCTTCTATAGCAGACCCATGACCAACATGCTGTGGAATCCAATGAATTCATCCATAGTGAAGTTGATTGGATCTATACCCCTTACATCAAAGCCATGCATTCGAACCACATACATCTTGTGGACATAACATTGACATCTAATATTTTGGTAAGGGGACACCCATATTTGAGAGTCCATGAGAAGAAATTCTCCACAACCCTCCTAGTGCCTCTGGTAGTGTCAACTATAGTACCATTATTCTTCCCCATTTAGAAGAACCTCTAGAGTCTCATATCACTTCAGATCACTCTAGGGATGATCCACTCAATCATTCCTTCATCTTACATCAACAACCCAGTCCCTTAGACATTATTTTTGACCAACCTGTGTGTTTTCTAGGTGAGCAACAGTTCATTATATCCAAAGACACTCTTCGGGATAGTGACACCATGTAGGTGAACCCATAAATTTAGTCCATTTTCTTCATATATGTAGTGCCAAATGAGATTGGTAATCCATTGTTTCCTTTCTCTAACTGTATCTATCCATTCTTCCCATAGAAGATAACCATAACATAAACAAATGGAAAACTAAATCATAAAAATGCGTTTAGAGCCCACTATTCTAAATACATTTGGCATGTTCATAGCATGCTTGGGGGCACCTATGCCCCTATATATTCTCATCATCCTCTTGAGGATTTAGTGCCTATGAGACCAACTGCTTCACTCCATTATTTGAACACTTGGAACACCATGGCGCTCCACAAATGCCTCTAGCTAGGGACATCATTGCCACCTTTGCATACCAGATCAGTCCCCTCGATCACATATGCTGGGGGGAAGTATCCCATGCTTGGGGGCATGATGACTCCCCCAGCCACCTTCTCCCCTGATCAACAAAATTCTCAGCCTAGACCCCATCAATCTAGGTATGGTGGATTATCCTCCCATTCCTTGGATAATTTTTCCTACCAGCCTTCCCGGTGAGCCATATATCATAGATGCTTGATACCATATCTTCAAATATTATACTTTATGTGATACCTTAATTCCAACTTGGTCCCCATGTTTGACTCGGTGGGTAGGGATGATTCTATACCTTTTCTAGTAGTTCATTCATGTATTCCTTTCTTACCTTGATTCTTCACCAGGAACCATCCTTCTAAGAATTATTGAAGCCACCTTTAGACAAGTAAGGCATCCTTCCTGAAAGTCGCAGATCCTAATTCCAATGGTCGGTTTGTCCACTATGAATGCCGCAAGATTTATGGCCTTCTCCTACTCTCCACGTTCACCATATCTCCACTAGTAAATGAACCAAATTGGAGGGAAATCGCCCTATTAAAAGAGAAACCCTAATTTTTCTTTCGCTAATTGTGACCAAACTGTAACTCTGTTTGACGAACTGTCAGCACCATTGGAAATCCCTCACTGAGCTCTAAAATGGGCATCCCTTTATTTTTAGTGATTTGATACTTAATCTGGAAGCCTTTTTTCCAAGAAGGGTCACTTCGCCGCCTCTCAAAATCGAATTTCTGAACTCGCGCCACTTGTACTTGGGGCACCACTTAGCCTTCATACTTGTCGATGCGTGTGTCAATTTTAATCATGAGTAACCATATTTTTCTCATGTTTTAATGGTCGCAACCCCGCCTATGCTGTGTGGCAGCATCATCGAGTCGCCCTTGATCAGAGCATCTGAGTTTAGTCATCATCGCATTCATGGATTCTGTCACGAGTCCCTTTGCCTCCTGTTACAATATTCCATCCATCCATGCCTTGCCCCTCTCTCATGTAGCCCATTTTGGCCTCTAGTCCCACTATCCCCCATCCCCCAGGAATCGAGTTAGTCGCTGCCATGTCATCCATGCTTTATATGCTCTGACAAGGGGAGTCGTCCGTTTGCTAATCAATATCCATGATTCCATTATCATTCCTGGTGTCACTCGATCAGTCACTCTACTGTGATCTCTCGTGCCTTAGTTGAGGATTCCTCATTACCTCACCTATGGCGGACCTCCTTCTGTCGACATCAACACATTCATTCCAGAAGACGGGTCTAGAGGGCGGTGTATTTTGGTTCTAGCTTCCATTAATGTTCGGTGCCTCGAATCAGGAAAAGGGACTCCTTATTTCCCTTTGACTTGATTGTTTCTCATCTGCTCCATTTCAGCATGATCGAGATTCATATACTTGAATATTCAGTGATCCAAAAGATTTATCCAGTGATTCCCAGGTGTGTGTGTGATGTTTCAGACCTCGTGAGGGGGTGGCCCTTCAGGTAGCCCCCCACATGCCTGTATGACCTCATTTTATCCTACAACATTAGATGCAGCTCCGCATATTTGATGGGTTTGGCCCCAGCTGCTTATAGCACTTATAGCATGCATATATCACTTAGATGGTCCATTCATATTTTCAGGGCCCTTTCCTATTTATCAGGGCTTCTCTGGTTGTTATTATATCTCATGTACTCAGATATTATTGTATTCAGTCCTGACTGTTGTCCCAGGCGTAATATGTATGTGGGATCCATTATATTTTTGTGTGGCCCATGTTTATGCCAACATATCATGTACTTTATAGCTTAGTCTCATTTTACTGGGCGTGCCATTATTATTTGTACTTTGTCATCTCAGCGGGCATAGGTATGCCTCCCTCGCCTCACTGAGAACAGGTACCCAAACATTAAAGGAGACTTATCTCATTTGTAGGTATTTCCCCCTCAAGTTATTGTCCTCTGTCACTTCAATTTGTCTACGTATCTCTCTCTCTATGACTCCCCTTTGGTGTCTAGTGATTGTGTTCTTACAACATACTTTGTTCATACGATTAGCTCCTAACGCTCGCACGTTGGGGGCAATCCGTTACACCAATTTTTGGTCATCTAACCTGTTATGAAACCAGCTCCAAAAATAGAATAAAAGAGAGATCAATGCCTTAGAAATCAGCCACTTCGAGGGGTAAACCTCCAATACAGTACATAAATGAACAATTCTTCGATTATACAAATGAAAAAACCTCCTTTCTATATATAGGATTCCATGGGGCCACAATATAATCCTAGCCGACCTAACAAAAATAATGTAAGGGCACAATAATAACAATATATGGGTTACAAGGGTACAACAATAACAAAAAGGGGG
This sequence comes from Pinus albicaulis, assembly GCA_034641835.2. Classification (NCBI taxonomy): domain Eukaryota; kingdom Viridiplantae; phylum Streptophyta; class Pinopsida; order Pinales; family Pinaceae; genus Pinus; species Pinus albicaulis. Next base: position 141,107,591 of record CM076570.1, read on the forward strand.
CTACACTAACAAAAATAAGGGTATACACTAGTATTATAGGGACCTAACATGCCCCTCTCCTTCAAACAACTGTTGCCCTCAACACTTGATTATTTTTGGATGCTTCTGTATAAAATTCTCATCCTCCCATGTGGAATATTCAATGGGTAAGTTATTCTACTTGCTGAGATACTCTAAAATTGATCGATTTGGTAGTTGTCGATTTCTTGTTTCTGTGACTGCTTCAGAACTTCTTTCGTTGCGATGTTGATCTTCTTGTTGTTTCATTCGATTCTGCACCAAAGTTAGGTTATCCATTGAGATTTGGAGAACTTGTTGTTGATGCTCGATATGATCTTCCACTATTTTAATATCCATATTAGCTTTCATTTGATCCTTCAAACCGTCCAACTTAGCCTCCATTTTTGCTTTTAAACCATCTATGTCATCTTTGATTGATCTTTGTAAGATCGAAATTTGTTGCACTTGGTACCATAATTTTGATATCTCATAGTGCAATTCTTACTCTTCATGTGTCATAGTATAGCTTTCTGAGCTCTTAATGGGTGTGGAATTATTTTTGGGAGGCATTATATAAATAAATACTGATATCTATGCTTCAATATTCCCTTGGAATCACTTCAAATTGATTTTTCAAACAAAAGTTATGCAAAATTTTTGAAAAAACACACTACTTTTTTTTGCTTTTGAGGAGCTCGATATTGAAACTAAATTCTCTCTGTTATTTCAGATCTTCAATATTTGAAATTTGGTTCTGTATTAGCCCTATGAATATTCTTTCAAATGCCACTGGTCTGACCTGATTTGGATTTTTCAAGGCAAAGTTATGTCCAATCTCCCACAATGACCTAATTATGGACTAGTTCAGTAGAGAGAACTTGTACGGCAACGAACTTGTATGACATGCCATGTGTCACTGTGTCACGTGTCCTTCGGCTCTAAAATTGATACACAGGAAACTACAGTCCGTGTACTTGTGGCCAATTTTTACGGAATTTCAATCCGATGCTCAGAGAGAGAGTTATGATGATTTTCTCACAGTCACCTCTTTGAGATGAATTCTGGAGCCTGAAAAACCCTAAATTCCACAAATCATATCTCCGCAAATATTGCGAAACAAGATCTAAAATTTTTGCACAACGTTCTTCAGAATTTCAGCTTCTCTATGTAAAAATTTCAGCTTCTGAACATTCATAGAAAAAAATTTATAGCAAAAATTCCACGATGACCTGTTTAGGTTAAATTCAGAAGCCTGAAAAAAACCCTAACTTCCACAGCTCATATATTTGAAAATATTGCAAACCAAGATCTGAAATGTTTCTTCAGGATTTTCGCTTCGCTCTGTAAAAATTTTCGCTTCTGAACCTTCGTAGAAAAAACGTTATAGCGAAAATTCCACGATGACCTGTGTGGAGTAGAGAAACCCTAGAATCCAAAGCTCTGATACCAAATGTTATGAAACCATCTCCAAAAATAGAAGAAAAGAGAGATTAATGCCTTAGAAATCAGCCGCTTCGAGGGGGAAACCTCCAATACATTACATAAATGAAAAATTCTTCGATGATACAAATGATAAAACCTCATTTCTATATATAGGAGTCCATGGGGCCACAATATAATTCGAGCCGACCTAACAATAATAATGTAAGGGCACAATAATAACAATATAGGGGCTACAGGGGTACAACAATAACAATAAGGGGGCTACACTAACAACAATAAGGGGATACACTAGTATTATAGGGACCTAACATAACCATTTACAATTAGATGGATCGAAATACACCATGTAAGACCAATTTTACCATAGTAAAATTGCTTTCACTATAAGAAATACTTTAATAAACCATAGTTTATTAAGTTATTTTTGGTCCAAACAGGAAACTCCATGAGGAATAATTAAATAAATCTTTATTTACTTGATTTTCCTCTAGGAATAATTAATTAAACCAATGTTTAAATAATATTCCTAGTCATATTTAACTAAATCAATGAGAAAATATTAGATAAATCATTATTTATCTTATTATTCTTTAGGAACAATTAATTACATTAATATTCATGGTTAAATTTGACTAAATCATTTAGAAATACTGAAATAAATCATTATTTGTTAAATTATTCCTTAACCCCATCCTTCAAATGATAAATAAATCATTTATTTGTTTAATATTTCTAAATAAAGGGATTTAACCAATTTAAATTCCTTTTCCCTCCAACAAAATATAATAAAATATTTCAAGCAGTTAGATCTAGATCTTGGTTAATAATATTTTATTATGCACCATTATCAAGTTTCTGTTATGAATAGGAGGGTTTTCCATTCATTATTTACCTTTGATCCTTTTATCATGGTCGGACTTTGATCCTTTGTCATTGTCATACTTTGATGCCTTTTATTATCTTTTTGCTTATTGAGCTCCCATTGAATTCAACACGTCTTGGGTTTTTTACACCATTGAGAGAGATAAAATTTGAAGTTGAATCATTGAGGACTACCAAGAACCCATCCCATTGAGGGGGACTGGTAACATCATTCTTTGTTCCCTTCCCAGGTGTTAACATAATATAAAAAAATCTTTATAAATCTTGTCTTGTCCATTGGATATTTGGAGAAACTCTTATTTCATTTTATTGTTTAGCTGCTTTTGCTGTATATATCTAGGTTTGTTTTGCATTTGTTTCGACCGTATATTACAGATCTAAAGAAGTTAAACAACCATATTTGTTGTTAGAGCTGTTTTTCATGTGAAACTAAAGTGATCGCTTTTCGTACACTTGCGTTAAGAATTCATTCTAACAATTGGTGACTCCACTGGGTTTTATTCAGATTCCTACATGACCAACTACTTCAGTAACTAGGGTTTTTCTTCAGCTATTTTTAGTCTCTTAATGTTGTTTTTTACCTTTTATTCCCTAAAACAGTAAAAAATTGGGTGTTTTCTGTTGGTAACAATTATCAGCCGTGCGAGAGACGAAAATTTTTTCCACAACTTGCCGCCTGAGACTCCCGAAATTGCAGCTCACACTTTTCAGCTCATAACCTACAAGTTCAAGTTCAGGTCACACATGCTGGGTCTAAAACTGCGATTTCAGTAGCGTATAGGTCAATACCTGCGAGCTGCAACTTTTTTCGGGATTTTTTCCTGTTACAGTTAGGGTTTTCTGCAAGCACTGTTCAGGGTTTTCTGACCTTTGTCTCAGCCCTTATTAGGCTTGAATATGCTCAGTTTGTCTCCTTGATGTAGGACCAAGCCCCTTAGGGCTTTAGTATGCTTCCACTTTTTTAGGAGGGATTTCGCTAAGTAGGTAGTCTAAGATTTTGCAGCGTTTTCAGCCATTATTTAGGGTTTGATATATCCTTCTTTAAGATCCTTTTAGATCGGTTATTATTCCATCCGAAGCCCCCTCTTGAGTTTTTTTGGTCTCTCCCTTAGGATCCCCCTTGTTTCCCTTAGGGTTTTACCCTTTCGCGTCCCATTTTGCAGAATTTTTCCGTCTGGTTTCTTGCTGTTTTCTGCATCTTTTCCAACAGATCTGAGTCATTAGATCCATGTCCCTTAGACCTTCGATATTTTGTCCATATTGTGTGTTTTGAGTCAATTTCGTCTGCCTCTTAGAACAATTGTTTGGGAGCTCTTCTTTTTGGGTTGAATTTATTCATCTTTAGTTGTTTATTTTGCTGTCGTTTCAGTTTTATTTATAGTTATACAAAATTTGTTATTTTTCTTTATACACAAACATCTGGGCTTAATTAAAATTAACACATGACTTGCACACACATACACCTAAAGTGAATAGAGTTTGGTTTACACCGCCAAGCCAAGACATAAATATCGTAATTAATTTACCTGCCCCTTTGAGCCTTTTTTTATTACTCTTCCATCGGATTTGCATATCTATGTATTGCCATCGTTGCGCCCCCAAGGCGCTTATCCTAGAGACTCCCAGGCATTCATCCTTAGTTTCCGTTAGGAAGACTTACTCCAAAGCGTTGAGTTCAAGTTATTCCTCTGCCGAGTCCCCATACCGACTCTGATTTTGGTCCATCGGGCCCTCACTCCGATTTCAAACCCGGTTCTCCTCTACCTCATTCCATCACCATGTCAGGCACCAATGTAGGCACTAGTCCTCAAGATGGTGGTAGCCCCGACACTAATTCTAGAGCTGCTAGTAGTGGAACCACTACCGGAACCGTTCCGGCTACTCCTTTGCTACCTTTAATGGCAGGTTTAAGCCTCCCTGATTTCAACAAGTTAATTAACGACCCTATAAACCATGATCTATGTTGGCCTGTTATGCCAAATAAGCTTCCTTCTAACATCCCTAAGTTCAAAGGAAACTAGGGAGAGGACCCTACTAATCACGTCCGCTCCTTCCACATGTGGTGTTCGTCCAATTATATCACTGATGACTCCATCCGTCTTCAGTTATTCCAGCGTACGCTCACTGGAGATGCTACAAAGTGGTATGTGGACCAGGCCTCTACCTCACATTCCACTTTTGCGACTCTTGCTAAATCGTTTCTGGCCTACTTCCAACTATCTCTCCGATATGATACATTACCAAGTTGTTGACCGCATTTCATCAAACTTCTTCCACCCGCCTTTCTGATCATGTTCAAGAATGATGTAGAGGGAGGAGCTTATGTTGAGCTCCAAAATTCGACAACCGCATCTATATGGATTGGTTTCTCATAACACTTTTTCCTTATATTGATAAAAATGTCGCATATCACTTTCCTCAGAAAGAGGAAGAAGTTCTCCAAATCTTGTTGAAATACTATTTGATCTACGCCCAATCTGGTTATGTTTATACCGTTTTACCAGATCTTTCTAGACCCGTGGTGCCAACGCACAGGGGGAATCTCACACCGCGCGACGGTATCATTGGATCTCTTTCACATCTATACGCTCATCCTCCCATGGGTTATGGTTTCCCTCAGGGAGGGTCCAATTCCTCTAGCAATTACCCTCCTCTCGGCAACATGTATCCAAGATCAAGCACATTTTCCCCATTGCATCAACCGATGTCAGGGTTGGTGGTCGCTCAACCTGTTTACCCCAATGTTGATCAACCTCAATTCTATCCTTATCAACAACCTGGTGCTCCAGCCCCTCCGGTATTAGCACCCCAACATCTCATGCCTTCTCAACCTTCGCCCCAACAGCCACCTCCCCTTTCGAGTCAGGTGTATGCGCAACAGAGTGCAACCGATCTTCCAAATTCCAAGAAAAAGAGGAAAGGCAACCCAAACCAACCCGCACAAGGTAATGAAGGGCGCCAAGGGAATCAACCAAACACTAATAACCAGCAACAAGGCGATCAACCCAAGAAGAACATGCCTCTTCATATGAAAAAACCTTCTTCTTCTTGTGGTGTCCCTGGCCATTACACTCATGATTGTCCCCTTTTACCTCGGATGCGCCAGTTGTGGGAAGAAAAAGCAACATCTAGACGACAACAAGCCATGGATTCGACTCCTCTAAATACTGTGCAAATTCAATCGGATGTTTTCACTGATCCTTTCCCTCAGCAAGGATATGTGGCTGCCTAACCGCCTCAAGGTCAGGCCAACCCTCCACCCTCACAGTCTGGTACCCATGAATACCATATTATCATGATGAATTTTGAAGTGGTTAATACCATTAATGTTAACCTTCAAACTCGATCGCACCAATATGGCAAGCCACATGCTTCGTCTACAACCGAGTCTCAAACCAAAGTTTCCACAGAGTCTAGTTCGACACCGAATGCCCCTTTACAGATCACCTAACCACGGGTAGAGGTCATTCCCAAGATCTCCAATGGGCCATTACGCCGAACTGATGCTTCTGCCAAAGCCGCCCATAATTACAACATAATATATGACTTGGCACAATCTCCTGCTGCCATGTCAACGCTGTAAGTCCTCCAATTGTTCCCTTCACAATATAAAGCTCTATTATGTGATCTGGGCGCTGTGGAATCACTAATTGAGGGTTGAGGTGGTTTGGCCTATGGAAGCCTTGGATTAATTGTGATTGATGTGTTTGATTAATCCCTAGATTCATGCTTGGAATATGTCATGAGGGTGATTGGATGAAGTAAGACTTGGCTCAGCCAATCTATGGTTGGGTGGAACGTGGGAGTCCCATCTCCGGTTGGTTTTGACATTCAGTAATGAAGAGCTCATTTATTTGGTATTCGGTATGCAAATATACTAGTTTACATATGGATTTTATTGCTATTGTATCCATTGTATTTTTGTTATTAATATGCTGGTTACAAGCATGTATTCAATCAGTGATGATGTATGACTCTATTCATGTTTTTGCCTGTAAATGAATATCCCATGTATCTATGGTAAAATTGATTGTATGATAGCTTATGGTGTTGGGGAGCAATGCTTCTTAGCCATTTTTAGATAAGAAAGAGACCCCTTTGTTTAAATCTAATGTTTATACCTATAGATGCTATATTTGTGACATGTTTGACGGAATTCCTGTCATGGATGGGTGGGTTCAGATGAGTTTTGGTTGTTGTGATTGCTTCCGTATGTTTGTTTTAATGTTATTTACCCTCTCCTAAAGTTACAAAAAGTTCTAGGCAGTGAATTGGGCTCAGGGGCTGAAAATGTGGCACAAACCCCAAAGCCACACGTGGAAAATTTGTTGTTTGGGCCTTAGCCGCTACCTTGACAAGGCTATCCCATGGCTAGAGACCCTATAGTTACTCCCTTTCCCTTAAAATCTCGCGTCTAAGCCTCAAAGGGGATAAAAATTAGTCCACCCTCAGGGAACATGGCCTTGGAAGGTTGGGTTACCTCGTGGGGATGTCAATGATGCAGTGTAAGGTGTGTTATTGGTGTTTCTACCGATTCCACTTCCTTAAGGTCATCTAGGAGGTTGAATCTCATATTAGTAGCCTCTCATCACATGTTTACCCTGGTTGGCCTGTTACTTGGGTAGTTGTGGGAAGAGTGTGTTACGGTCACGAGAACGGGCACTATGCCACAAACTGTCCACAGAAGGTAAGAAAGAAGGAGCTTGCAATAGGAGAAACAGGTGAAGCTATAGCTTCATAGTTCGAGCTTGATTTTAAATTAATTGCATGCATGTCCAACATTATAATGGGATGCATATGGTATCCTGACAATGTGCCTCGTTCCCATACAATGGGGAATAACATTCTCTTTTGGCTCTTTGAGGACTTGGAGAGAAAGACCATCGGAGAAAGACCTCAAGCATAACATCGAGTTTGGAGATGACAAGAGGTATAGCGCAATAAACATAGGTACAATTACCTTTTAGAGGGAGTCTGGCTCCTCTCTCAAACTCACAGATGTATTGTGTGTTCCAAGACTAAATAAGAGTCTCGTTTCCATAGCGGTATTGGAAGATCTTGGCTATGATGTGATATTTAGAAAAGGAAAGATTTTCCTTAGACACATCTCCACGGGACGGGCGAAACATATTAGTGTGCGAGTCAAGAACCTGTATGCTCTTGAGGTCGAAGATGCATGAAAAGACTTGAGGAGAAAGGCAAAGGTTAGAGAGTTTTTGGTTGAGAGGGAGCATGAATTACCTCTCAACATGCAGCCTCAGAAGAAGCCTTAGAAATTTGTGGAGCAACCACAATTAGAGAATGAGAGAGGAGACCAAGTGGAGGCATCCACTCAAGCAAAGACCTCTAGTAGGGGGGAATTTTGAGCCAAGTCGGAAAAAGGAGTACATGCAACCATATCTCCAGGAGAGAGGTGGGGTGATGTGAAGTCATAGTCCTAAGAGTGCAAAAAGTTGGGAAGGGTCCATTGAGATGTTTTGTCTCATGGATCATTACCTTGCTATGGGAGACCATAATACATAATAGCATAATGGATAAGTGGCAGTTGATGCAGTCATATGTCAGAGTGAAATATGCAGAGATTAGTAGTAGTCAGATTTTAGAGCACAAAGCATATTTTGCAGCAATGCAGATGGCACAATGAAGAGTTAGCAGTAGTGCAAAGTTTTTCAGTTGACAATGCAATAGCTAGTAGTAGTTAGAGAGTCTGGTGACAAATGCATCATATTGATTCAGGTTGGATTATTTTCAGTTTCTGAAGTTGCAATAGCAACAAAACTAGGGAGAATTTTTGCATGCAGAATATTCCAAAGGTACCATATCAGGATAGAGTTGCATTCCTTTCTTGTTGAGAGGGAATGTTGAAATTGTCAACACAAAATGTTGCACATGGCACCAAAAAGGAATTCTAATTTAATTTTCCCTTAAATAAATTAGAAGTAAATTGTAATTCCACATCACATGAAAACTTTTACAAGTTAACTAAGTTAGGAATACTTAGTTAGTTCATTCAATTCGAGTTGAGGGTCAAACTAGAGGCATGTACATTGTCTCCTACTTTGTAGAAGCCCTGGTTGAGTTTATTTGGAGTTGTAATTATTTAACTCAGTTTATTTGAGTTAAAATCAGTTTAATTAGTTCTAATTGCTGGATGAGCTAGTGAGAGGTCCAGTGAATTAAATATGTTTTAATTCACATGCAGTGATCAATCAGATATTCTGATAATTCACTATAAATAGTTGTTGCATGTCTGTTCTAAAGAAGTCCTAGTCGAGATTGGAGTTAAAGGGAAGTAGATTATTAATAAATTGTACAGGTCATGCATGAGGTTATCAGGATGCCATGGATGTATTACACAATCAATTAGTGGAAATTTCCTATTTAATAGGGGTTCAATTCCCTAAGGAATGCGTAATCTAGTTTGGTCAGTCAGGTGCAAGTTTTTGGTTAAGTATTGGACCAAACTTGCCAGGATCAGGGTGAGACAATCAGAGATAGTGAAAAGGTTTCTCAGGAAGGTAAATAGAATTGTATTGTTTCATATTCTTAACTTAATGCAATATAAATATAGCAGGGTTTTTAGCAGAGGATTTCCCCAAATGCATCTTTGTGTTTTACAATTGACATTCTTTCTTTTCTTGTTCATGTGATTGTGCGATTGTAATTGGTTTCCGCAAATTTGTAGAAATAGATTCAATATTTTGTTTTAGCATATTACAAGATTAGTTGAATCTATGTGGATTTTCTACATAGGCTTATGGATGTTTCTTTTAAAGAGCATGTGCAATTTATGAGAATTTCCCCTAGATAGTCGTGCAAGTTATAAAAATTATGCAAAAAGTGGCTCTTTCCATTTTGGAAAAAACCATCCACGACAGTTCGAGTGGGAGTTCAAAAAATATTTGGTTAAGTGCACCTTTGGAAACCAAAAATCATGGTAAATCATGAGTTCGCTCAAACTAACTTAGGATTTTATGATCTAAATTGGCAGGTCTTTAATGCATGAACCTATACCATTCTTGGTACCAAATATTCACTATATAATGATGCCACGAGTATGCATTCAAAAAGGATAGTTGGAGTTCATAAGCAATGTTATGTTGGAAAATTCACTCTTTAGAACCATTTGCACTTGTTTGAGAGAGAGAGAGAGAGAGAGAGAGAGAGCCTAAAGGATCAATGAAGACCCTCCTAGGAGAATGAGCTCACCACTACCCACTTCTTCTCAATGTCTCATAAAGGACTTTTTTCCCTACCATTGGTAATAAAGGTACACTTGATTAATTTTTTTTCATGCTGGTTTATTAAATTTCATTTGCGATGCAAGGTGTTAGCTTACTAATAATTTTATCTCTCCTTCTAATTGTGAGTAATGCTCAAACTTTCCATTACTTAAAGGAGATCCTTTTGATCACCTTAGCAACACAATTCTCCAAATAGATTGGCGTCTTCCTTGGGTTCGAATTCAATTAATACACTCTTCAATTGATTATAGGGCCCTCTCCTCTATCCATATTTGTTATTGAGTTATTCAAATTGGCTTAAAGCTACCTTACAACTTTGTTTTATTAATTATATGTGTGTGTACTCCTTAACTCTATTCATTGGGATACTTGCGCGACTTTCAAAAAAACAATTGCATAGGCCCTACATGTCTCCCTAGTGTAATTTTCAAAATTTTGGCTTTTTAAATTCTACAATATTTATATTTTATTTTTCTGCACATCGAATACGCTCCTCAATATATGTTGCAATCTCACTCTTGCTTAAATATTTGGGTGCGCCATCTTGTATATTACGTTTTTTTTTAAAGAAAACTGATTTGGGATTCGGGGAACCTTTTATAACCAGTGTATGTTATCCACTTTGCACCCATAAAACGATCCAAGTATGTCATAAATAGTTTGCAAAAATTTCATCATTTCACTTCCCATCAAACATCAAAATAATTAAGGTTAACTAAAACTAAATAGGACCACCAATGTGTGTATGCACAGTTTTCCTTCATTAAAGTTTTCAGTGACATAAATAAATAGGCCAAACTATAAGCACCCAAAGTATGAAAATTGTCAAAATTTGTTTTTCAAAGTTAGCTTAAAGATTCAAGTCTTTTAATTAAAGTTGAAATTCAAACATTATGTGAGTTTATTAAGGAGGTAAGGATTCATCATATCCACATATTTCAGGCTTAGTTTTCTTTTTTCAACATTTCATTTTGGGTGCTTAGTTTCTCTTGAAATAGTTTAATTAGGGGAATTATAAGTACCACAAGGTGTCTGCATGTTGCAATTCAAACTTATGAAATTGCTGACATTAACCACCCACTCACACCCTATGAAAAACATAAATATGCCACCTCCCCAGTTACAAACTCTTTAAAATACAATTTTAAGTCAACCAACTAATGGGCCTCCAAATTGGCTATTTTTATGGGCCAAAATCATTAAGGCTAACTAAAAGTAAATAGGACCACCAATGTGTGTATGCATAGTTTTCCTTCATTAAAGTTTTCAATGACATAGATAACTAGGCAAAACTATAAGCACCCAAAATATGCAAATTGTCAAAATTTGTTTTGCAAAGTTAGCTTCAATATTCAAGTCTTTTGATTCAAGTTTAAATTCAAACATCATGGTATTTTATTAAGGAGGTAAGGATTCATCATATCCACATATTTTAGGCTTAATTTTGTTTTTCTACATTTCATTTTGGGTGCTTAGTTGCTCTGCACATAGTTTAATTAGGGGAATTGTAAGTAGCACAAGGTGTCTACATGTTGCAATTCAAAATTATGAAATTAATCACATTAAGCACACACTCACACCATAAGAAAAACATAAATATGTCACCTCCCCAATCACAAACTCTTTAAAATACAACTTTAAGTCAACCAACTAATGGGCCTCCAAATTGGCTATTTTAATGGGCCAAAATCATTAAGGTTAACTAAAAGTAAATAGGACCACCAATGTGTGTATGCATATTTTTCCTTCATTAAAGTTTTTAATGGAATAGATAACTAGGCCAAACTATAAGCACCCAAAATATGCAAATTTTAAATTTTTTTTTGCAAAGTTAGCTTGAAGATTCAAGTATTCTAATTCAAGTTGAAATTCAAACATTATGGGAGTTTATTAAGGAGGTAAGGATTCATCATATCCACATATTTTAGGCTTAGTTTTATTTTCCAACATTTCATATTCGGTGCTTAGTTTCTCTTGACATAGTTTAATTAGGGGCTTCGTTGTAAGTACCACACACCCACACCCTAAGAAAAACATAAGTAGGTCACCTCCCCAATCACAAAATCTTTAAATAACAATTTTAAGTCAACCAACTAATGGGCCTCCAAATAGGATATTTTTATGGGCCATGTTATATTTGCATTATATACATCATTGTCCCTAAGCCATAACCCTCATGAAAAATTCATCCTTTTGGTGACTAATTTTACTTATGTTTATCTAATTATATATAATTAGCTTAATTTCAGTTGAAAAGTGACATATGCTTAATTTAGAGTGATTTATGGTTTTATTATTATTACATATGTTATATATGAAGGCTAAGGCGATCCCAAAAGGTTAAGTAAAAGAAATCAAACTATGAAGACAAGATTGATCTCCCTCATTCACTACTTCGAAAAAACTTGAATATTATGGAGATTTTTAGGGGGTCTTGTCCATTCACCTTCTCTAGAATACTGGAGTGATCCGCACTAAACAAGCTTCATGATTTTAGGATATTTGCAGATAGATTTCATCAATCAAGAGATTAATTGAAAGGCTTAGTTAGGATTTATTTTCATGTATAAAATGAAGTCCCTTTTGGAGAATTATCATTCATCAATTTGTAAATTCAAATTTGAAAGTAATATAGAATATTGGTTCAATTTTCTTGTTGAAAATAATGTTTTTGTCTTTAGGGATTCACCCCATTGCTTAGATGAGGGTTTGGGTCTAATTGGAGATACAATGGAGGTCAAATCCCCTTTATATATGGATCAATTTGCTGCTATTTTATTCTCTTTCAAGGGTTGTGGCTTTATTTATGCAATTCTTGTACTTTTATTGCCAACATGTATTTATATTAATGATTTTACTTTATAATGGTTTGTGTTTCCTTCTATTAGATAGTTTAATTTATTCCATTACTTTTGGTTTATTTCCTTTATGCATGCTTACTTTATTGAAACTTTCTTTTCTTGCTATTAGAGTATTTTACTTTCAATTCATAGATTTCCTTGTAGTAAAATTAGCATTTTATTTATGTTCATTTACTTGTTTAGATCTTACATTCTTAGAATTAGCATGCTCCATTTTGAAACATAGTTGTTTTAGTGTATTACTCACATATAATTCACAACACCTCAGAAGTTTGTACAAACCCTGGGTTGACATTTAAAGTGAGGAGTTCAATATTCTTATTTCAATTCTTTCACATCTCACCAACTAAAATCCTTCATCGCAAGTTCATCAAATAAAATTTTAGTTGGCTAGGACTTTGGGGGTAGGCATCCAAATAACCCTCATTTGTCATTCTACATTTGAAAAATAGAAGTTATCTTTTTAGGAGACTTATTTCTTCCATCAACTATATGCTAAAAATCCAAGGTAAAGGGACATCCATGATGGGTCAGTTGGTAAGATCCAGTTGTTCCTGTAAGAACTTCTTGAGTCACCCCACTCTTGTGAGGTATTTATCCCATGATTACATTGTTTATAACCCATAGTACCTATACCTACATTAATAGAAATATCCTAGTGATCACATCATATAGAAACTAACTAAGGCGATGATTGTGTGATGCAATTTCACCTGGAGGAAATTTTGAACAATTGTTGGGAAATGTTTCCGCCTACTTTGGAACATGCCACCAATATCCCTCATTATAACCCTCTCAACCTTCAATAGTCTCTATTGGTGTATTCGTTCCCACTATTGAAACTTTTGGAAGCTTCAGTTACAATTTGAGAGGAAGGATACTAGGCCTTTAGGACTTGTGTTTATTTTGGCATACTCATGCTTTGAAATCCTTTCTATCAAAACAAATCAGGCATACTACACTTTTATATCACTTTATTTTAGATCATTTTATACTTATTTACTTTGAGTAATTGATATTGATAAACATTTTTTATAGTTCTCACCACACTTTCTTCACACATATCACTACAAGTTGAGCTACATTAGGGATCCACTAGGACCCCATTGTTTTTTATGCATGTAAGATCTCCCACCATTATTGGGAATTTTTTTTGGTCTTGGTAAGTCACCTACCAAATCTCCCCCACTTTCACCTCTGAGTGCCTCCCTTGTAGGATCATTTTTACTTGGATCATCCTTGTTAGGAAATAATAGTGCTGGTACTCTTTAGAGTACCCAAACCAATCCAAAAGTGGAAAACATACCAAATCCAGATGTGGTTAGAAATGTGAAAATTCTTAGCACCCAATATAATCCCAACCAAAATGTAAATTTTCTATTAATGATATTAATGAAATCCCTCAATATGCTCGATTTAACAAAGTTGACCAATGATCCCATCTTACACGATGTTACTTGGCACACCATGCCAACTAGATTACCTTTATATCTTACAAAATTTGAAGGAAAACTTGATAAATATCCCATAAATCATGTCATGTATTTTTATTTATGGTGTTCCTCAACAACATTATGGAATATTCTCTTTGTTTGAGACTTTTCCAATGAACCTTTATTGAATTAAAAATAAAGTGATATGTTAATGAGAAATTAGGTTCCCACTCCATTTTTTCAAGCGATGAAAATACTTTCCTTAAGTATTTCCAACTCCCAGTATGTTAGTTCATCGTGACCCAATACTTGAGATCCTTTCTGATTTTTGATAAACTACATTTATCCACATTGCATACAACATCCATGAGTAGCGTAGATGGTGCATCTCATGTAAAATTAAAATCCATGATAAAATACACCTAAATTGGTTTTTGAAATTTCTATTCGTTTTATTGCCAAAGATATGGCTACCACTATGCTCTAAATTGTTGAGGAAGCAATCGTGAAGGTACCAAAATTTTACTAGTTAGGGTATTTATATGTTGTTGTACCTGATGCTCCTTATTATAAACCTTTTGAGTGTGAGAAAAAAGGGACCTCACATATGGCTAATGGCTTCATTGAATCTCTAAAATAGCTCATTATAACTACTCCACCTTCTACTTCTTACAACATCAACCCATAGGGTGCTTATTATGGAGCCCATCCTTCATCTTACAATGTAAACCAATATGTAAATCATTATGGAGGTTTCATTTCTCATGCCTCCAACACTTCTTTAATGTAATTTTATCTTTCTCATAGTAGGTAGTGCCATTTTTTCAATCATCGGGATCCCCCATGCCCAACCAAATATTTGGGGTCCCTCTCAAGGCATGACCACTTCCTTCAATAACACAAATGTTGGTGGGAGTACATCCACTTCATATAACTATCATGGGCCTCCCCATGTGAGTAATTCATACTCTCCATTCCTTGTTCCCCCTTCATCTCCAAAAGCCTCCACATGTTGGAGTTGGTTTTGTTCAACCTTCTCAAAACCAATAAGTTCAAGTCTTTAAGAATTTGACATAGCCAACACTTCCATCAAAAATAAAGGAAAGGGAAGAGAAAGAAAAACTAAGGACAAGGAGGCAAGCCCCTAAAATAGAATCAAATAACTAAGAACCAACCTTAAAATCCCCATAATAAAATAATACAAGGCGAGAATAAAAATCTCAACACCAATTTACGTTGCATGTTATGTAGTGATTTCAACCATTACACTCAAAATTTTCCGTAAATCATGGATATGAAGCAGGGGTCTACCCATCCATAAGGGGTCCCCCCGCCTCAAAAACACTTCCCTTAACCATCTCAACTAGTTTTCTTAACACATCCCTTCCCGCACCAAGGGATTTTCACTACTCCATAAGCATTTGGCCCTTCTAATTAGCCTACCAAGCAATATCCCCCAACAACCCATACTCAACTTAGAGACCAATGCAATATATTCTCGAATGACATGGTAATCCACCTCCAAAATAATAACCATTAATACAATACCCCATCCCCACCAAACCCACAATAAACCACTGAGATCCTACCCAACTTATGGCTAATGTCCCTCTCTTGATCCCTCATCCTAGTAGTAATGCTACCTCACAACTAGCAAGGGAACCTATTAGATGTGTGGATCGCAACCCTCATGCTAGGGATGCACATATTTATATTATTTTGGATGATCTTTCTCAATTAGTCATTGCCATGTATATGTTAGAGATCTACAAACACGTCCTTCCCAAAGAAAGGATATGCTATGCATGTTGGGGGAAATTGACCATGTTAAATCACATTTAATTATCTTTGATCTTAGCAACTCTGAGTTACGAATACCCTCCATAGACACATTTTAGATTTTGGTCACTATTTGGAATGCCATAATTCATAGATGCATTATTGATGAGGGCACATCTAGATGCATAATGTCTAAAAATGTCTGGTGGAAGTAGGGATCCCCTAAGCTTCTAGCATCAAGCACTACCCTTCGTCCCTATGATAGACACTCCTCTCAATCAGAAGTCTTGTACTAAAATGTCCCCATCGAGCTTGCAAGCAAGATAGCCTTCATATATATATATATATATATATATATATATATATATATATATATATATATTGAGGTTATAATAGACACACCCCTATACTATAACATCCTCCTTGAATGTAATTACATGTATTCAATGAAAGAAATGGCTTCTTCTATCTTCCATGTGATGATGTTCCCATACAATGGGAACTTTTGTCATAGTTGACCAACTCACTCGCTATAAGACATGATATGCACCAACATTGGATACCATCCTCCCTTACCTTGGGGGGTGGTGTGCATATCTCATCATTTGTGGAGAAAGAGCTAGGTATATTTAGACATTCAACCCTTCTTGGTGCTTATAAGGGGAATCCCCTATTTATCCATTGTTCCTATTTTAATAATGTCTACAATATCATGATCGTGATAGAAGAACCTTCATCTCTCTTATCTACCCTCCAGTAGACATCTATTATAGAGAAAAAAACCCATTCAAGAACAATAATCCATAATAATGCACACTCCTATGCCAAAAAAAATGATGCCTATCTGAATTGTTCAACTCCCACTCACTCAAATACCATTTTTATTTCCCTCCTAGTCAAAAAAAAATTCATTGGTTGTTGCATTAACACTCCAAAATATTGTGTTGGGAATTCTTGTGAGGTAACTAGAGACCCCCTCTATGGTACACATGTTAATGTCCACCCACAATTTTATAACTTGCAATATTCCCCCACCGAAAACTCCCAAAGTTTCAATTCCCATGCTAGTGGTCCCTAGAACCATAATTGCAGACATTCAACCGTCCATTATTATTGGAGGCATAATACTGTTGGGGGCACTCAAGTAGCCACCACTGCCAAACCAAAGAAGTAATTAGTGGGAAGTCCTTAAGATACTCCTCATGCTCCACTTCCTTGAGCTCTTTATGATGCCCTTGGTCATCCTTCTTTATTACCTTACTATCCTAGAGTTAAGGAACCTTTTTTATGTACCCCTCATGAAACCATTGTTTCCCAACTCTTCCATCACTATTGCTACTACATCATCCTTAGGAAATCCACCGCAACAAGAGGATATGAACTAACAAATATTGTTTGATTTTTTTTTTTTATGGGAATTACACTTATCATTCCCCCAATATTGGAAAATTCAAGAGGACATTAAAGGAGGTGAGTCTCATGCAACTATCCCCACCTTATATTGCAACAAAAAAACATGTTTTGAAACCACCTCCAGTGAAAAACATTGAAAAACCATATTTTACATCTCCACGTCCACCAAAGAGTAATTCAAATTCCCATGTTATTTGTGTGAGTTATATAGTCATTACACCTATTAACAATGGAAAATCGTACAGGCAGAAGACACAAAAAAATTTCAAGCAGAAGGTACATATAAAGATTTACAGGGAAGAAATACATTAGAGGAGCTAAAAATTCAATTTTTCCTAAGGTCAGAAGGAAAATTTTTTGGAGCATGCACAGGAAGCACTGGCTCTGAGCATGAATTGCGGCTTTTCCTTCGATAGTTGTGCACTGTGCGACTATCCCTTAGATATTCGCATGGTCTTGGGGATGCGGGATGTCACCATCCAGGACCACTTGGCACACTTGGAGAAAAATATTCTCACTCAACCTAACCAAGTACAATCACCTTTGAGCTACCTTGAGGATTTAGTGCAACACACAAAGGAATCATACCCCCACTCTTGTGTCACCATATATCTTGGACCAAGAGAGGGAGGGAAATTTTGAAAATGGTCTATAAAAGCCAACCATGGGAAGAAAAATAAGAGACACATTGTTATTCTGGCCAAATTTCTCTTTAGAAAACTAGCTTATGTTGTCAAGCAACAAGAGGATTGGAAGGATTCAATTGTTGTCCATCCAACACCTCAATCCAAAAGAGAAGAGTTCACCACGTGTTACTAGATATATCATTCTTTGAGAGGGAAGAGAGGCTTGATCAAAAATTGAGGGGAAGATACCCCCTTGCCTTGGATATTGGAGCTCCGTAGCTCGAAGGATCCACTACAAGAGATTTATCATTCTATCCTCTACTACTAGCAACACCTAATAAAGGGAGAAAGCTCTCCATTGTTGAGTTATTAGTGTGTTTTCTCTATTGAGTGTGTTTGTTGTGCATGCTGTTTTGTTTTTTGTTTCATTGTTTATGTAGCATTCTATGTTTCCATTTAACTTAGCTTATTACATGTTGAACTTGTTCCACTAAAGTTTGACAAACCACTTCGACCTGTTACTTGTATGTAGCTAAGAAACCTACCTACTAAGAAAATTTTGTTTCGTCTGCCCATGCGTTGAATACACTACCACAGGAATGGCGACTCCACTAGATTCTTTCTTTTGAGTTAATGGTTGTTGATGCAGGTCCTTCTTCCTGCTCAACTTGCTGCAAAATCACTCTTGCATCCTCTCAGCACCTTTAGTCACCCTCAGTGAGAAATTTTTCCCAGAGGAGGAGGAATTTTTTTCTTCTACCTGACCACGTGCATTCTGTTTAAACTGACACGCATTTCGCGCCTGTGGATGGATAAGCCATGCAGTAGGAAAAAAACCCATTTTTGCTTGATTTTTCTCAATTTTTTCCAGTTGTAAAGTGTTTGGCAACCCATAAGAAATTTTCCATCACCGTGTTCTGGTATTTCATGACTACTTAGGACTCTTATTTTCTAGAATTTAGCTTAGCAACTAAGTAGTTTTAATTTTAGTTTTTTATTTTTCCAAATCGCACATAGTTTAAGTAGGAAAAAGTAAGTGGCCTTCAATCCACATATGATGTCCGAACAAACGATTTGCTGATAAAAGATACAAAACACATAGAATAATTAGCATAAAAGTAAGTGGCGCATATATCTTTAGCGAATTCAAGTTTTTTCAAATTTTTCATTAGATTAGTTCAATTTTTCATTAAGAATCAGGACCAGGACCAATATTGTCGAAACAAAAGCAAGTAATCTCTGCCACCCTTGCACCTCACGGTGAGCCTGGGTATGCACATGAACACTTTCTTAAGACAATTTTCCATCTCCCTATAGTGCAAACTTAGTCTAACTAGGCAAGGTGTAAGCGACCCATAATCCGCACATCGTTTATTTTTGCAAGGAACAATCACACAGGGTAATTAGAAAAGGATTGTAAAGGATAAAAGCATATGCACATTTCATAAAACTTGTGATTTTACACTCGAAAGCACACAAGAAGCATCGGTAAGAATTGGACCAAAAGGCACCAGTGTGTTGAGACCTTTATCCTCTTCTTACGGTTGCTTCACCAAGGCACACCATAAGAAAATCGAGACTCTCTAAAAATAATCACTAATTGAACTCACTAAATTCTCCCCACAGGGGCCAAAAAAGAAATTATAGTTTAGGTTAGGACCATCGGGGGTAGGCATCCAATAAGCTGCCATGGTCATTATACATTTTGAAACATAGATGTTGACTTTTTAGGGAGCTTCAAATCCGTCTATCTACCCATGTAATAAATACCCGAGTGTTACCAAAGTCTCATTTAGGGGGGGTTAAGCTTAGGCCCAGTGCATGCAGTACTTTTTGGGGCTACTTGACCCATCTAGTGCTCGGTACTGGTAGACGAATACCAAGAAGCTCAAGACTCGAACGCTCACATGGGACAACAGTACTTTAGTGGCAAAAACTAGGGCATCCTTCCCTATAGGTGACAGTGCAGGAAGAACTTGATCCTCTTACCATTACCTTGGTCGATTCTTTGGCTGCTGGAAGGCATCGCCAGTTCTTTCTGGACGTTAGCCCTAATACCCATTAGAAGACATCTTCGCAAGGCCCAATTACATTTAGAGTGTAAGGACGAATAGGGCTATATAGGCTTTTGAGAAACATACACAAGACAAACACAACCATATTTTTTGCTTGCTTGATCACATAGCGTTAATATAAAGGAAAACTTACCTCTTATTTTTTTTATTTTTTTTTATTTTTTTATTTTTTTATTTTATTTTTATTTTTATTATTTATTTATTTTTATTTTTATTTTTTATTTTTTCGCTTTGTTTTATGCATGTGATCGTATTTGGTTCGATAAAAATCTTCCTTCCTCCAACAAACCAAAAGTATCACCAAGGTTAAGCTAGTCGACACCATAACGGACCCAACAGGATCTCGTCGATTTAGGCGTTTTTTGGACCTCACCCCATTAGAGGGAGGAATGCCAGGTCTTTCGCTATTTAGGTGTCGAAGATGACACACCGCCACCATTATCGTTTCATCCTTTACTGGGGCATTTGTGATTGGAAACCCCCAAGAGTCACCCAACACCACACTAGTGGAAACCCCAACAAGGTCACCACACTCAACTCCTCTCACAACCCCTAGGGGGCAAAAGAGGGCTACCCCTTCGGGGAGTCATCATAATATTCATTAGGGCACGCCATAGGGTAATATCTCCCAGGAAACCCCCATAAACCATCACATTTAGACACCTATTTTTCCACAGTACACAATGGTAGTCAATACTCAGTTACCCTTCTTAGAATCACTTAATATTCCAGATATAACGAAGTTAACTGATGACCCCATTGCTCACAGCCGTAATTGGCCTCCCATTCCCATGAATCTCCCTTCGGATATACAAAAATTCAAAGGGAAGCAAGTTGAAGACCTAGGAAATAATATTATGACTTTCCACCTGTGGTGTTCATCCAATAATATCACTGATGATACTATTTGACTAAGACTTTTTCAATGTACCCTAACAGGGCCTGCGCCGAAATGGTATGTCAAGCCGCCTTCTACTTTGCATGGAACCTTTAGCGTCCTCGCTACTGCATTCCTCACTTATTTTCAGCTACCTATTCACCATGATTCAGGAATGGAACTACTGACTCATTTTAGTCAAACGCTAGCCATCCGTATATCAGACCATCTCCACGAATGGTGGTGACGTCGCAGTTTGTGTAAAGCCAAACTCGACGATAGAGTGTTGTTGGAGTTATTTTTGAAAAATATCACGGCAAAGATCTCAAAATGCATGGCAACATAGAAGCCTACCTTAGAGGAGGAATCCATTAGAAAAGCCCAACAACTTGAACTCATCTACACCTAGTCAGGATATATTTACAATTTCCTACCAAATGCCCCACACCTAAAAACTTATAGAGAGTTACCAGGCGCGTCGAATACTACAGACATTTTGACTAGGTCCTTGACTCAAGGTCACCTAGGCAACAGTATCCAGTACCCAGGATACTCGTACAATTTTACCCAGAACGTGTTGTAACCTTACTACCACCAAAGTCAATCTACACCTTTGCAAAATATGACGAATAGGGTGATACCATACCATCAACAGTAGGGAGGCTCGTAGCATCCCTTGCAGGGGAACGAGTACTCAGAGGAATTCTGATGAAAGAGAACCCCCCCAACAATCTTACACCAATCAGGGATAGGGGAACCTATATCCCCCTTTCCCCGCACAAAATCCACCACTGCAAAAAAATGCGTCAGTGGACCTAGTGAAACCATGCCAAGCTAAATAGCACTAGTCTTACAACTAGTAGAACCGCAATAAATCTCCAAACGCTGCGAAAAAGAAGCCTAGGAATAAACAAAAGGGAGACTCTGAACAGGGGGGCGGTAATCAACAATGCCCCCCATGATCTCAGTTTGGGGGAAACCCCCAACCAAAATAAAAACCAAGAGCCAAATAACAACTCCCAAGGGAAAAAAAAAGAGATCTAGTCTAAGGAAAAATCATACAACCATTACACTCACCACTCTCCCGAGCTCCCTGAACTGAAAAAACTTCAGGGTAACCATGGACAAGGGGGACCTACCCAAGAACCTGCTATAATGTAGGAGCCTTTCCCCCACCAAGGAGTGGTTAACACCTAACAACAACAACCACCCTAAAGTGATACTAGAGCCGACAGTCACGAAATTTACATGAATGGCGAAGAATTGTCCTTCCAAACAAGGAATAGGAACTATGATACCCCCCTGGACACCAACCCATCATGTACGAGCACGAGTGCACCTACTGCACTGTTAACCATATCTAAAGTACCTATAGATCCCCTTCCGAAAACGGTAAAGGGACCAACCAGGCGCGTAGGACATCACTCTAAAGCTACTCATAGCTATAGCATAGTTAATGATTTAGCACAATCACCAACTTCTATGTCAGCCTTGGAAGTCCTACAATATTTCCCAATACAATGGAAAGCCTTAATTTCTACATTAGGTGCTATCGACCCTTCCGATTCGCGCCTAATGGTTTTAGACCTAGACAAAGCAAGCCCTAGGCTTCCTTCTCTAGTCACTTTCCAAATACCGTTTTCAGTTCAGAACATCACCATACACCAATGCATCGTCAATGAAGGAGCATCCACATGCATCATGTCCAAATCCGTTTGGAAAAAGTTAGGATCACCTGAACTGAAACCATCTGACATAATTCTTACAACAAACGACGATCATCCTTTAGCCCCCGTCGGCCTATATCAAAATGTCCTTGTAAACTTGGCCATAAATACAATACTTATAGACATTGAAGTCTTAGATGCACAACTAGACTACAATATACTCCTCAGGCGGAGTTATATGTATGCCATGACTGCAATTGCGTCCTTTGTCTTTAGGGTAATAATGTTTCCCTATGACGATCAGATCATCACCATCGACCAACTCACATACTATGATAAGAAACCCATGATGACTCTCGATGTCATGTTACCGTATGTAGACACAACTATGGAACCACTTACACGATATATAGAATTTGGCCCCAACCAGTTAAAACCATCATCCATCCTAGGTTCATTCTTGGGAGACCCCCCTGTCATACTCGAGGGGTCCCAAAAGGCATAGGGGCATCGGTGTGCATGATTCTCTCATCAAACACCGAAACTAGCCTAGACATAGAAACCAGTAGTACGGAGGCCGAAATCACTGGCACGACGTTCCTACCCTACGCCATTTCAAAAACCCTATTTTTATACCCCCCACCTGGTTTTGTGTCAAACAAGTCTTATCAAATATAACATTGCCGAATACGGCTTTCGCAATACCCATGTGGTATTTGGTCCCACCAGCCATGCTAGGAAGTCTAGGCATCACCTCTACAAGAATAACCTCTATCGCCCCTCAAGAGGCCACAAGGTTATCGAAACACTTGTAGTAGCGCCAAACAATGCGACTAAGAAAAATAACAAAAAGGGAAGAAAGTTGAAACCCCCAAGTTACCTAGGGCATTACAACCTTGCGCATTGTGCGATATTGTAGGCTATCCTACTAATATTTTCCTGGAGTTAGACAAATTAAAACCTCTTCTACACACCGAAAGAAATGTCACAACCTCAAGTTCCCATAAAAAGGAATAGGCCATGAACAACCAAGGGAAAGCATTTCACACCAACCATGCATGCACCATATGCGACCATTATGGGCATTATGCACATCATTTCCTAGAGATGCCATGATATAGGGATGCCTTGCAAGCCCTAGATAAATCTTACCAATAGGACCCCTTAGCTCCACCCATGAAAATGGAAAAGGGAGAACCTAAAAACATATTGTACATATGAGAGGAGCCTGCATCTTGATCATATATAGTCACCCCAACGGACCAAATATGGCAAACAGAGGCGACACTATAGGCCCCAGTTTGCGCACTGTGTGACGAGCCTGATCACTTAGTCACACAGTGTCCCAAGTTAAGGGTGTTTAACCATTGATATCAAGTCCTGTGCACCACCCAAAGAAAATTAGTTCTACATTGACGACATACGTGTCATATTTGTTGGAGAAACCATCATGTGCGTCGTTGTCCCAATTTCCACTGATTCTGGTCTATGTTAGATTTCATGTGATGCTTCATCGCTGAAAACCTCAACTTAACCGGCTCAGAAATGAAATCAACAAACAATACTAAAACTCAAAGGACATACACAACAAGGGCCATATTATATGTGTTAGAGGAAAGATGGTCACCTGAATGACTACCTCCTCCCCATAATCGTCCTCAAGCTCCAGTCCAGCTCTGCGCGCTCTGTGATGAACGAGATCATTTCATCGTTGACTGTGCAACGCTAGAGTTATTTCAAAGGTGGTACCCAGTCAACCCAGTATACTACGACGACCTACAGGAAATCCAACATTCATGCCGAGTGTGTTTTGACAACCACCCAGTTTTTGTTGTCCCTACATTCCCTGATTCTGTTTTACGTTAAATTGTTTATGCCAGGCCATAACACGTCTCGCCGCAGCTGACAGATCAGATCCAGAATTAGTGACAAGTTTTACAACTCAAGAGAATGAGGCAACTGGGTCCATTATGTTCATATCAACAGAAAAATGACCAACAAGGGGGCATATCATCACCCCCAACTGTCGTCTATGAGTAGACCCATCTTGTGCATTATGCGACGCCCGCAACCATTTGGTCACTCAATGCCTGGAATTAAGATCATTTTGCAAATGGTACCAAATTACTCCACCAATCCAAAGGGAGTGGAGAACCAAAGAGAAACAATCTTGTATGATTTTTCATGACAACCATCACGCTCGACATTGTACTTACATCCCCAAATTTCAACCTTTGCTAGACATCATACGCTCATTGGTCACCAAATACCTAGATGTAACTGGTTTAGAACCAAGGCAGCCTGGCGCAGGGCACCCTTTCCCCCATCATTACCAAAACCCTAGGAAGGCTAAGTCGACCCATCTTCCTAGCAGGGCAAAAAACCAGCCAATAATGACATGTGTTCTATGCGATAGAAACAACTATAGGGTCAATCAATTTCAGGAACTCAAGAAAATCATCGACAATCTTCGCATTGTCACCACCATACCACAGATCCATCTCTCTAATTAGGAGAATATCACACACTACTATTGTAGGATTTTCTCACAATTCCACCATACTATTAATTGTGAATACCTCCCAAGGCTACGAGCGACAAGGGAAACATTGAATTTGAACTCCCTAAAGGATCCAGACCAACCAAAACAAAGACTCAGAGATGGAAGAAGCGCAAACATGCCCCAATGCCCAATCATCTCCAAGCATCCACTTGGGGCATGGGGAGTAGTGTTGGTTATCACTCCATCTACTTGATAGGAAGCTTTACTCCATGCACCATTTTCACAAGCCATAACCATGAAACATGGACATGCCCTCTACTGCAAGCATTTCAGAACCTCTGTAGTCAACACAATATTCAAGTAAAAGAAGATGTGTGTACCCTAGTACACTGCTAAGAGAGCATGACTCTCCCCTAGCTAAAATCAAAACAAGGATTGTGGAAATTATGTTAGAACCCGATGGTACATGCCTTTCATACCTCGTCAACGAGCTCTACCCCAAGAAATTACACCCATGAGGCGAAATTATCCACAACGCAATTCAGGTATGCCCTCTCTTATTGATTTAAATTCAAGTTATTTCAAATATTTTTGTATGAAAAAGATGTTTTTTACTTGGCGTATTGGTTACAGGTATTACAAACATGCCAAATCACCATATGTCCCAACCAAAAAAGGTACAAGAGCAGGTATCATTCTACCCCCATCATGAGAGGATCCCCAAGAAGATTTTCATATCCTGACATCATTTCTTAAAATAAATAGACCATAGGTTTCATTCACCCAACCATGTTTTTCATCACCCCATCTTGCACATGATAAACACCCTTGAAAGTCAGTATAGCCTCACCCTCCATGGCATCCATCACTCATGTAGACCATACACCAAAATTTTGGAGCCATGGCCATAAAACCCTAGGCCCGGGAACCACTTGATGTTCATTCATCCATCATACATCAAGTCAAGTTTTACCCATATCATGTTAAAACCCCTTTCCTAAGCTACCATTCTCATAAGCGGATCAAAGACGCGCCACCGCGTCTCGCACTCGTCCTATCACACCCCCATCAACATAGCCTATCTGCGAAACTTTCCATCCACTTCATCACCCCCGCACTGAGACCAACCAATGGGGCCCCCACCCTCAGCAAAACACACTTCTCACACCATCGTGACCGATTATTTTCATGTTTATATGGGCACCCGTCTCCATGATTGTACATCCAGAACCAATTTTATATTCTTTTGGAAAGTGTACAAAGATTTTTTAGGAGAGAATCCCACCCGTCCATTCACATTTCTCACCTGAAAACAATCCCTAATCACCCGTGGTCGGATCTACGCATTCTTTACCACACCCCACCATGACACTCGTAATAATCATACACCCACCCTTAATGTCCTATCGAATCTAGGGCTTTCCTCACCATCAATTTTTATAACTGTTGCCACTCACATCTACAACTCTGACCTCGGGCCACTTAACTACCATCATTAATTACAACCACGCATCGTTATCATGCCTAAGTTAATCTATCACACCACACCCTTCTACATCAGAAACCATGGTCCCTTGCATCAATAATCATCTTGGTCGGTTGATGCTTCCTTGTTGTCGATTACAATAAACATTTTCCAAGAAGGAGGTAGTACCTTGGATGACTCCTCACCTCAATATGGGCATCCCCAGATGGCACTATGGGAATCATCATTTCCCATTGATGTCATCGATCCTCTTGAAATTCAACTTCAAGATAAGATTTCATGTCAAGATGGTATCGTACTTCATAACCGTTGCACTCTGTCAAAATTTGTCGAAGACCTGTGACTTGATAAGCATCTCTTTCAGCACTGCTTACACGAGAAGGTCCCCAACATTCAAAGACCCATGCATACAATGAGCACTTGTCCTAAACAAATGTTCCATACCAAGATTATGCATGTGGACACGACATTCAACCTTTCAAAGAAAAATTCCCCTGAGGGCGTCAGAAACCGTCGTCATCACCAACAATAGGTTACTACCAAAAAGTGACATAAACATAACCACTATATATCATATAGGCTTAACTATTAAAAAAATCACGAGCATGGGACATGCCTGCCTCGTAGAAATGTTTTATTCATTCCATCTCTCGCAGGTTTCCAGCAGATCACAATGTATTTTTTACTCCCGACAAGGGGTCTCTAACCTCAGTTCTAAATCATGTTACTTTCTCTCTCTCTCAAAAGGACTACACAGAAAAAGGGACTATAATGTATTTCAACTATACAGTTCTTCCTAGACCTCATACATTAGGGGGAAACTGTTAACACTAGAAAATAGTACAGGCAGAAGACACTAAAAAATTTCAAGCAGAAGGTACATATAAATATTTACATGGAAGAAATACATTAGAGGAGCTAAAAAAATTACTTTTTCCTAAGGCCAACAGGAAATTTTTTTGGACCGTGCACAGGCAGCACTTGCTCTGAGCCTACCTTGCTGATTTTCCTTCGACAGCCGCGTGGTCCTGGGGATGCAGAATGTCACCATCCAGGACCACTTGGCACATTTGGAGAAAAAAATTCTCACTCAACCTAACCAAGTACAGTTGCCTTTGAGCCACCTTGAGGCTTTAGTGTAGCACACAAGGAATCATACCCCCACTCTTATGTCACCATCTATCTTGGACCAAGAGAGGGAGGGAAAATTTGAAAATGGTCTTTAAAAGCCATCCATGGAAGAGAAATAAGATACACATTGTTATGCTGGCCAAATTTCTCTTTAGAAAACCAGCTTATGTTGTCCAACAACAAGAGGATTCGAAGGATTTAGTTCTTGGCCATCCAACACCTCAATCCAAGAGATAAAAGTTCACCACGTGTTCATCAATCTACCATACTTTGAGAGGGAAGAGAGGCTTGCTGAAAACTTAAGGGGAAGAGACCCCCTTGTCTTGGATATTAGAGCTCCGTAGCTTGAAGGATCCACTACAAGAGATTTAACTTTCTATCTTCTACTACTACCAACACATAATAAAGGGAGAAAGCTCTCCATTGCTGAGTTATTAGTGTGTTTTCTCTATTGAGCGTGTTTCTTGTGCTTGTTGTTTTGTTTTTTGTTTCATTTTTTATGTAGCATGATATGTTTCCTTTTAACTTAGCTTATTACATGTTGAACTTGTTCCACTAACGTTTGACAAACCACTTCGAACTGTGACTTGTATGTAGGTAAGCAGTCTCCCTACTAAGCAAAGCGTGTTTCGTCTTCCCATGCACCAAATACACTACCACAACACCTATTAGAACTAAAATATCATTATATATAGGATTTGGCAAACAATGGAGTAACAGTATATTTGAGCAACACTCAATCTCCTAGAAGAAGCACCTCATTCTTCACTTTTCACCCTCACTCCATAGTGCTTATTTTTTTCTGATCCTTGTCTAATTCATATCATGGGACCACAAGAACAAATTATTTACCCCATACCCTCCTTAGATCACCAATTCACACCCCATAGGAAGATAGACCTCTTGCACTACCCAACTTCCTACAAACTTCCTCACGAGTACCCCATGGGAAGTATAATCTCTACCAAGTGAAACTAACTAAAAGAACTACATTAACATATGCTACATTTCCTCCACCATAAGCCCTCTACCTCAAGACAATTCATTGTTACCTGTGAGAAGTTATGTTATATGCTTTAACATATACTTTGGTATGCAACGTATTATAGTCATCGAAGGACACTATCATACCATTACAATCAACACTTTATGATTGTAAATCTACCACTTTTACATCTCTAGTTTTCCAGTTATATGAAGGCATCATTGAAGTGATGATCACCCCTGATCACCCATGGGATGTGATGCATCATAACTCTTATTTATACCCTCAACATGTTTTGAAACCCACTATTCCAACAAGTATATGTGCTCTTGAAACCAAAGATTTAATTCCCCATGAAAATATTGATTGGTTCAAAAATCATATCCTAGCCTCTAACATTTTCAAAGATGGGAATATGGCCAACATATACCCCACTATCAAAGTGGAAATTATGGTTGAGCCAGGTATTGTAGAAAACATTTTGTTTAAAGAAGCATGCTATCCAAAAGATCTCATCACCTATAAATATATATTTTCAAGATTTACATGATGTATTCACATGGTCATATATTATCCTTGACCCTACCAATATTGAGCACCATATCAACACATGACTATATGTGCTTCCCATATGAAACATCATCTTTTGCACCCTTTAAAATCTATGGCCATAAAAGTTGAGATATACAAGCTTCACAAAGCTAGGTTTATCTACGCAATTGCTTACATTTCATGGGTGTCCAATCCCATCCTTTTTAACAAGAAGAAGGGGACTATCCATGACTGTATGGAATTTTGAGATCTTAATAATGCTTATCCCTAGGAAAAATTCCCCATTCCTTTTATTGTTCAAGTTACCAATGCATGTATAGGACATGGTGTTCTCTCCCTCATGGACGGTTTCTCAGGATACAACTAGATATAGATCAATCTTCCTTCACTACCTCATGGGGCACCTGTGCTTATTGAATAATATATTTCCATCTCAAGAATATTGAATCCATAATGCAACAAGTTATGACTTACATTTTCCATTATCTATCTCATATCATCTTGGCCTACCTCGATGAACTTACAACTTGATTAAAGAAGTGATCATAAAATTTGGATGAACTTCACACCATCTTTCAAAAATGTCATCAATTTAAGGTATGTCAAACTACATTCATATAAATCTACATTCCAACCCTCCTTTAATTAACCTCCATAGAGACTTAGCCATGGGGCCCCTCTTCTCTCTTTTTTACCCTCTATCATTACTTGCCTCTTATGTCCAAGCCCTTTAATGAATTGATGCCCATTTTTGTGTGTGTAATTTAAACCAACTTATTCTATCATTCATTGGTAGTTTGTACAAATAATTCTTTCTCCAACACCAACATACCATATTTTCTAATTTCATTCTTTTTACCTAGTGGAAATCCAAGCACCCTTGGTTCAAGAATCTACACCAAGTCTCGCATGCCTAAATGGTCATATCTAATCATCGACATCCCCATATATCCTATCATTTTACATAGTGGTCCTTAGAAATTCCATTTTCAATTACCTACACCCTTTTCAACAATTACGAACCTAGTTCCAACTTGACTTCAGTCTACCATATCCAATTGTTTTCTTAACAATGTAGATCATCTCTTGTCTAATTTATCTTTTGAATGCCACTAATTTTAGCTATTAAAATTTCTATGACCAAGGGAAGTTCCATTTACAACCTTGTCCTTCAATACCCACCCCTTCCCCCTACCCATAATCAACGATATTTTTCGTCAATATTGGTTAATGCAGGCTTGACTATGCCTCTCGTCTCACCACATTATATTTCATGCCTCAGCTGTTGGGTCCTTCGTTTTTGAAGGAATAGAAGTTTTGGAGGACATTTTGGATAAATTTGTTGGAAGAAGAGCACCGAATAACCAAAGCGACAGTGGAATATTTATTTTGGGACTTGTGCAGTGGAAAGTATGGGCGTGCACCACAAAAGATGGAACCGATTTTAATACAATCAACAAGAAAACCAAGGTAATGGCCCAAGGGTTTGGAAAATCATGGATCAAGCGAGTGAGGGATTGAAGACCAAATCAAGTGAGCACGAGTTATAAAAGAAGATGCAAAGCAACAAAAAACAAGTTTTAGACAACATCACAAAGTTTAGAAAGTGCTACAAATTTTATGATTTGAATGGAAGTCACATCTACCCATGGTATTCATTCGCCCATGGTATTTATCCACCCATGGTATTCATCTATCCATGGATTCTACCCATGGTATTGTAAGTGGCATCCACCCATGGTATTGTACGTGGCATCTACCCATCGTATTCATTCACTCATGGTATTTACCCATCCATGGAATTTACCCATGGTATTGTACATAAAAAAATACTATAAGTAAAAAGTCACGATTTGTAAAAGGACAGATTGTCCGTCATAATGTAGATTTTACAATTATTATCTATTTTAATACAAAAAGTTTCTTTGTGGTTTTATTTACTATGTGTACCTTTTTTTTTTTTTTTTTTTTTTTTCTGGCATTTCA
Organism: Pinus albicaulis; assembly: GCA_034641835.2. NCBI lineage: Eukaryota > Viridiplantae > Streptophyta > Pinopsida > Pinales > Pinaceae > Pinus > Pinus albicaulis. The sequence goes on from CM076570.1 coordinate 141,138,534, forward strand.
AATTTTCAGACCTTGGGGGCCTCCCCCCCAAGATCCATTTCAATTTTTTAGATATTGGAGCCCTCTCCCCAAGATCCTAATCAATTTAGGAGCCACTGAAAAGCTCAGATATGAGCTAGGAAATAAATTATGTTGTATGTAGAAACGTTAATGTAGTGATCCATGTTTGATAAATATTTTGAGTTGTAATGTCTGCGCACAGTCTATAAGGTGCTGCAAGGTGTATTAAGAAAATTCTGATGTAAACGGGCTCTGAAATTTAATAATAAAGGAGAATGGGAGTTTTGTCTTATGATTATGTGCTTCACACCCCGTTTTAAAATTATTCTCCATGTTGTTATTTCCTTTTAAATGTTTAATTTGGATTTCCACAATGGATGTATGAATGGTTGTGTAAATTGCATAAATATATACTTCTAGATCTCCCTTCCATATTTCTATGGTTCTGGCTCGAATAAGGTGAGATACTCATTTGATTCAAGGGAGTGAAAATGCCGACAAAGTGATAGACTACGCAAAAATATTTGTTGGCACACTAGGTCGAACCTTGGGTCATTCTTCATTTAAATTATTCCACTAAAAAATGGTTCTGTTACTGGGACCTTGAGTTTCTTAGGGAATATAGATCATGCAACTGAGGTACATTGGCCAAGCTATTTGAGAATGGTAGTATGAAAAGTTTGATCACTTTATTTTGTAGCATGCACAATTGAGACAAACTGATCAAGATTGGGTCAGAGAGGAATTTTTGTACGTTGAGCCGGTCTGTGTTCAATACGAGATATTTTGGGGTAAATTTCCAGAGGAATTAGAGAATTGGTTGAATTGAATTCAACGTAAAGTGGGTGTTGCGACAGGACCAAGATTGCGCAAAACTTAAACTACAACTGATCTGAATGATCTTCATCGGTTGGATACATATCTAACGAGAGCTGTCAACTTTTGGGTTGACGCAAATCTTCATATATACAACATTAATTTGCAACTGAGAATCACCAATCCTTCTCTCATGTGGAAGACATATTCAAGTTCTGGCTATGGGGATGACTTCTAAAAGATATTCCTCTTTGGATTAAAGTACTGATGGTTGAAGAAAAATTATTGGTATTTCCACAAGGTCAAATGGAAGCTTAAATTTTTAGTACTGGGGAAATGATTAGGGGAGAGGGATGTCGTGCAGATGCGATATAATGAAGAATTTATTATAATGAATCAAGAAGAGTTGTAGAAGGGGAGATATTTTAGAGCATTGTACAGGGCAAGAATAGCTAAAGAGTGGCGAAAAGGAAGTTGTGGGAATTTAAGGCTAGAAGAAGGGAGTTGCAACACATATGAGACCCTGTAAGAAGTTTAGCGGTGCAGAATAAGGAAATGGAGGCTCTAGAGTTACAGAAAGTAAACGAGGAAGAAGGTTTTTTTTTTTTTGGAAAAATAGGGGCTGCCAATGGGGGTGAAGTGGAAGGTTTAGAAGTGGTTACTATGATGCACGAGGATTCAGAAGGATTTCGGATGCCTGAGCCAATTTTCCAATCGACTATGTTAGCAGATGAGAATACACCAATAGATGATGATTTTCACTTTACAATGAGGCAAATTTTCTTTGAGGATGATTCAATACCAGAATGTAGAATCTTGCAACACAACAACACGAATCCTCCTCTCCCTGACCTTCCCCTGATGCCATATCAAAGTCTTGATATTTTATTTTCTAAGGTACGTAAGCTTATTTAACTCTTTCTAGTGCATAGTTAATATAAGGGCAAAGGTAGTTCTAGTGGTATTGGTCAACCAAGTTTAGCTAGTTTTTCTCAACTAGGTTCCCAAGGATTTATACTTGTTTCCTCAGTCCAATAAATCATGGTCAGAGTCGCAACTGGCTTAGTTACTAGATATCCATAGTTCTCAGGAAGGGGTGGTGAAGTTTTCGAACTAAATTGGTATTTATACGAAGCTGTTTGGAGAGCTCGTCAGACCCTTGATGCAACTAAAATTATTGAATTTCAAACTACGTTGTGGGATAAATAATTGCAGTGGTTTATCAAATGGATTGATGCTAACCCCAAAGATTGTATGAATTTAGTCAAACAATGAGTTTATTCAAGAATATAATTTACCTCAGTCAAATCAGCAAGGATTGGAAGAAGTGTTGGATATTCGCCAGAGGGAGGGAGAGTCTACTTGGCAGTGTATGCATTGTTTTAAAGATGTTATCAAAAAATTATCTTATCATATTGATCTGCATCATCAAAGGGACTACTTCATTAAGAATATGTTACCAATGAATCACATTCCTTTGTCTCAGCAGAAGATTGATACACTTCAAGATGCTTTGGAACAAGCAATGCAGATAGAAGTTATGGCTAGATATCTACAAGAATGTAGAACTAGTGGTACCTCAATAGATCCTGACATTTTGGGCCTTCATAATCAAATTTCTGCCTTGACATACATATTATAATATCTTACACCTATACGACTTGCGAGACCTCATATTTGGTGTACCCATTTTCAGGTTGAAGGACATCATGTTATAGAATGCCTGCGACAGAGGGGACCAGGACTGTCCAATGCTCCTATGGGACCTACTCCACCACAATCCCCCGAAGTTGTGAAAATTTCATCTGCTCTTCCTTATCAGATCCATACACAATTTTAGTCATTTCCAAGTCCTCAAGGCATGTCTAGGAATGATTATTGTGAGATCTGTCGAAATTTTGGTCATTTACCTCACTTGTTTCAAATTCTACAAAAGTATTCCAATATTCCCAATAATTTGTTTTGTGACTTTTTTGGATCACCCAACCATCATACGAAGCAATGTTAGTCTTTGGAGTGTTATCTGACTGCCTTGATTGTTCCAATTTCTTTATCAATGAGACTACTTGACGAGGAGGAGGGGAAGCTCCTAAGGGAAGAAGGACATGCAGAAAAGGCCGGATTAGGTGTTATAATTGTGATTAGGAAGGCCATGTTGTGATAGAATGCCCCTATGACGCGATTACCTTGGTGTTCATACTATTGAGTAAATCCCCATGTAACTGAAGATTGTACTGAACTTATTGCTTGGTGGGAGGAGCGCATGTGCTAATGGAGCTAACTTGGTCTATGCAAAGCCTCATGATTCCAATCCTATAGTGCAACCCAATATCAATCATGTTAAAAGAGGAGGAAATAAGTATGGAGCTAATATTGGAACTCCTGATCAACTAGTTGTCATAAGACATGCATATCCAAAGAAGTCTTATGATTCAAATCAACACAAGGAATACTATGGGGACACAATTGAAATTTTCCATAAGTTGATTTCTTTGCAAGGTTCTCGTAGTGAACAATAGGAGCAAGTAAAGGTCTGTGATGAGAAATATTCTGCAGAATCTTTCCAACCAATAATGGATTGGTTTAAGCTATTTATATAAATTATGAATGATGAAAAAATCGCTAGTCAGTTACAGAAAAAGATGAAGGCTATTGTTAAGGATGATGTGTTTTATGATGAACCAATTTCTATGAATTTACCTAAGCGGTATTCCAGTTGAGTATGGCAAAATAAGAAGCGAATTAGAAAGGAGTTTCAGATAAACGCACAGATTGCAGGTTTTCAAAGAAGGACCCCATGTTGGATTTGGGCTTGGATGTTAATATTTTGCTGAGAAAAACCAGGGAAGCTCACGAAAAACTCAAGTTGGTATTTTCCCCTATTCAGTTGCGCATGAAAAATTAATATTGTATTCTTCCTATTGGAAGACTAGATGGCGTTGAAGTTGATATTGCCGGTGTCAAAACATATGCCGATTTTGAAGTTATTGACATTATTTGGGATACAGATCCATATCCAGCTTTGTTGGGCATCAATTGGGATTTTGAAAATTATGCATTCATTGACTTGAAGCAGAAAACTATGACTTTTGAAGTAGGTGGAATGTGAGCGATACAACCTATGAATCCTTATCAAGCCCTGTGATTTAATGAACCAGTGGACGATGTTGAGTCACCTAATTTCCTGGACAAATTATATCAACTAAATGTCAGGAGGTGAGAATATTATATTAATCCCACGACAGCTGGGTTTATCAGTTGGCAGAGTATTCAAAGTACTGAAGTTGGATCTTATGCTACGATGAATTATTGGCAACATGGAGCTCATGAAATTCATTCCCAACATTTCGCCACCTTTCGATGTGTTCACTGTATTGGTAATGAGTTACACGAGTATCCTATCTTAAATGGTACTAATTCTGTTATAAATTTTATTAAAGTTGATTCTTGCATGAAAGAAAGTCAAAAGGTTCCTTTAATGAGTTTTAATTTGCAAGCGACTCCCACAAGATGGTGGGTAGCCCATTGGGATAAAATTCGATATTGGAGCACGATTAAAGTTGTTTTATTGTATCAGTTTCTCCCTTTGAATGAGATTTTAAGTAAAATACTGATTTATTTTGGTCGAAATTTCCCGCAAGACCATGTTGAGCACTGTTGTTCTATATGGCAAGTTGATGGCCTAACAGTTGAAATGTGGCCACATATATTTATCCATTCCTTGGGAAATATTCCACAAGCTTGGTATTTGTAGGAGGAATTGAAACACAAAACATCAGATTGGGATGTGCTTTCTACTCAATTTTTTAGAGATTTTTCCTTTTCTGATGTTGATGAAAGGATAGTGCAAGCCCTTCAAGCTATTAAAGACAATGCTATTTTCAGGTGGGAATACTTTGGCAGAATGCAACAGGTATGGAAACTTTGCACATAAATATGAATCGTGGTTCCATGAAACTATTGTTTGTAGTAAAGTTAATAAAGATCCAGATGATGACCTCGAGGATCTAAGACATTTTTATTTTAAATATTCTAAAGGGGAACACAAAATAAAAAAGGATCCTATAAATGATGCTCTGCATGTGCAACCTCTTAAGTTGAAAAAGATGAATATCATGACAAAAGAGAAACCAAAGCTTACTTCTATTGGGGACTATTAGGAGAATCAAACCACTTAGGAAATTTTTGATCTGCTCAAAGAATATGAGGATTTATTTCCCTGTTCCATCTCATAATTAAATGGAATTAAAGGACATTTGGGAGAAATGAAAATAACACTAAATCCATAAGCGAAGGCAGTTAAGAATCGACCCTACATATTGAATCTACGAGTCAAGGAGAAAGTGAAGAAGGAAATTGAAAAAATGCTAGTGGTTGGTCTTCTATTCCCGGTTGATGAAGTTGTGTGGATAAGCCCCATTGTCATCTAGGATAAGAAGGATTCAGAGGAAATTTGAGTGTGTGTTGATTACCGCAACCTCAATAACACCTATATACATGATGCATTTCCAACTATGTTTAGCGACAAAGTATTGGATAATGTTGGGGGAAATGAAGATTATTATTTTACTCATGGTTTCTCAGGGTATCATCACATCTGAAATGTAGAATAAGATAAGAAGAAGACCACATTCACTACCAAATGGGGGTCCTATGCTTATAAAATTATGCCTTTTAGGTTGAAGAATGCTTTTGCTATTTTCTCGCGCATTATTATTGCTGCCTTTCGTGAATATATACATAAGTTTGTGGAAGTTTATATGGATGATTGGACTATTAAAACTTGCTCAAAAATCACCCTAGCTTGCTGAGATATATGTTCGATAGATGTAGACAACTTCAAATTTTTTTGAACTTGAAGAAATGCATTTTTGTTGTGCCTTTTGCAACATTATCGGGCCATATCATTTGTAAAGAAGGAGTATGTGTGGACCCTGCCAAGGTTGCGGTGATACTGAATATGCCGCCACCCACTTTTGTCCGATAGTTGTGTTCCACTTTGGGCCATACTGGTTATTATCGCATATTTTAAAGAAATTATGCTTTAATCACAAAATCGCTTGAGAATATCCTTAAGAAATCATAACAATTTGTGTGGTCTACCAAATGTGATGCTACATTTGATACTTTGAAGGAGAAACTTGCAAGTGCACCCATCCTGGTCTACCCTGACTAGAATAAACCATTCCATGTCCATGTTGATGCTTCTAGAATTTCCTTAGGAGCTATATTAATGTAAGCAGGTGAAGGAAGGTTGGATCATCCTATTTATTTTTCTAGCAGAAAATTTCTATTGCGAAGAAAAATTATACTACTACAAAAAGAGTGAATTTAGCAATGGTATATTCTCTCCAGAAATTCCGACATTATTTGCTAGGAGGTCCATTCAAGTTCATCACAAACCACTCAACACTATATATTTAGTCAATAAGCATGTACTTGAAGCGAGGATTTATCAATGGTTATTGTTATTCCAGGAATTTACTTTTGAGGTGATTATCAATCTAGGAAGATCAAATGTGAGGCCAGACCATTTGTCCAGGTTGGAGTCAGGAGAATCGGGGGGATCAATTGAATATCAATTTCCAGATGCTCACTTGTTTCGTATTGAAGTTGTCCCTAGTTATTTAGAATATATTTCCACTTTTTTTGCTACAGGATGATTCCCTCCTGATTATACTACTGTGCAAAAGAAGAATTTGGTGGTTAGAGTAGCATACTACCAACTTATTGTAGGAAAACTATATAAAATGGGACTAGATCAATTTTTGCATCACTGTATTCTTGATCATGAACATGAAGGTGTATTATGGGAATGTCATGTTGGAATTGTAGGAGGTCATGTTAGACGAAAAGATACTGCTCGGAAAGTTCTAAAAGCTAGCCTTTGATGGATAACTCTCTTTAAGGACACGGAATAATATGTAAAGACTTGCGATGTATGTCAACAGGTTGGCCGATTGTCATGTCACGATGAAATTCCTTTGCATGCGGTGCAAAATATGAATGATTTTGATAAATGGGTTGTTGATTTTATCAAGCCTATTCATCCTTCGGCTCATCATTCGCATGCTCAGTATATCATTACACAACATATTATTTGACTCATTGGGCGTAAGATGCTCCTATTAACGATTGCATTGCTGATACAAAAACTTAGTTTATTTTTGAAAACATTATTACCAAATTTGGATGTCCCCAAAGTATTATAAGTGAGCAAGGATCCCATTTCATCAATCAAATAGTCCAGGCTCTACCACAAAATTTCATGATACAACATCATAAGAGTACTCTTAATCATCCGCAAGCCACTGTCGAAGATTTTAATGAAATTTTGGAAAAGGGACTTACTAAGGTCTACTCCACCAATAGAGATGATTGGGATGAACGAGTTCTTGCTACTTTATGGGCCTACTAAACTATAGTAAAGCGGTTGCACAAGTACACCCCTTTTGAACTTGTTTATGGAAAATAAGTTGTTGTACCTTCCGAGTTCATTGTTCATAATATTTTTATTACTCATGCAACTCGAATGTCTGAAGATGAATCCATCCCTGAACGAGTGCATAAATTATTAAAACTTGATGAGTCTTGATTTCTTTCTTATTTCCATCAAACTATTGAGAAGGAGCGCCAGAAGGCTTAACACGATCGACATATTATCAAGAAGAAATCCTTTTTTGTGGGCGACTAGGTACTCCTCCATGACAACAAATATCACAAGCATCCTGATAAGCTCCCAATGCATTGGCTTGGTCCTTTTTATGTTGTGGAAATCAAATATTCCGGTGTTGTTCAACTTGCTCAATTAGATGGTACAATTTTCTCTAGATGGGTGAATGGCGCTCGCCTGAAGCCCTATTTTTCTGCTTCAAATTTGAAATAAAGTGGCCTCTCTTTGCAAGAGTAGTAGGTAGGAATTAGGATAATTGTGTCAATCAAGTATTTTTTCAGTTTGATAGTTTCTATCTTTAGTCTTTTCCACCCAGAGTTCAAATGCAGTAGCAATAACAACACATTGACTCGAGGGCAATTCAATGGATTGTGTTCGGGGCTTGTTGGGTCCTTTGTTTTTGAAGGAATAAAGGCCGTGGAGGAAATTTTGGATAAAGTTGTGAGAAGAAGAGCACCAAAAAACCAAAACGACAACAAAATATTTGTTTTGGGACTTGGCAACGAAAATTATGGGCGTGCACCACAAAATATGGAATTGATTTTGATATAGTCAACTAGATAACCAAGGCAATGGCCTAAGGTTTTGGAAAATCGCGGATCAAACGAGTGAAGGATCACATACCAAATTAAGCGATCACATGTTATAAAAGAATATGCAGAGCATCGTAAAAAAAGTCTTAGAAAACATCACAAAGTTTAGAAAGTGCCATAAAGTTTAGGAGCCATTGAAAATGTCAGATCTGAGCTAGAAAAGAAAGACTAATGTATGCAAAAACATTAATGTAGTGATCCATGTTTGATAAATGTTTTTATTTGTAATGTCTGCGCACAGTCTGTAAGGTTCTGCAAGGTGTATTGAGAAAATGCTGATGTAAATGGGCTTTGAACTTCATTAATAAAGGAGAATGGGAGTTTTGTCTTAGGATTATGTGCTTCACACCCCCTTTTAATTTTTTTTTTTGCATGCCAATATTTACTTTTAAATGTTTAATTTGGATTGCCGCAATGGATGTATGAATGGTTGCGTAAACTGCATAAATATATACTTATAGATCTCCCTTCCATATTTCTATGGTTCCGGCTCACCTCAGGTGATATGCTCCTTTGATTCAAGGGAGTGAAAATGCCAATGAAGTGTTAGACTACACGAAAATATTTGTTGGCACCCTAGGTCGAACCTTGGGTCATTTTTCATTTAAATTATTTCGTCAACATCAACCACACAATTGAAAATTCTACTTCATTAACGCCTACATTTCTAATTCCATTGGTATATGAATGATATGAGTTATCCTATAACTTTTCACATGTTTAAAAGAGAATGTTGTCCCCCTTCCACTTCAAAAAAAATTATGTTGTGTGTATGAGAGGAAAAACCCCCTTATCGTGGTAGAGAAACCTAAGAAAGGCTCAAAATGTGAACACAACCTTATTACCAAAGCGACAAGAGGGTTTGTTATGCAATGAGCTTTATCATTGTTGGGTGAAAATCGTTATTATGAAATAATTACTCCCCTCAAGGCCCTCAATGCTATGATTGTCAAGCCAACTACCTTCACCATCGTTGGATAAAATTCGATAATGGGTGCAATATAAGAATTATATAGTGCAACTTCTTGTGGTACATGTGGGATCCGAGCTTTATAAAAAGGTTTCTACACGAGACTTCACGATTAGTAACCCATAGTCTGCCTTAAACAACACTATACTTTAGGAGTCATGGTTGGGCCTTTCCAAAATGTATTATTTCAACAGAACATAATATTTTCCCAAATGATATACACAATATTTATAGGTAATGGGAAATCAAAAAAAAAAATATCGGATGTAACAAATGAATAGTGGCAGTGAAGCACATTATAAAACAACACTTTCCTTCTTTGGAAAAAGGATTAATTAAGAAGGGAAAACATTTATGTCTTGTGATCATTTGAAAAAGTTGTGGCATCTTCTTTCCTTGAATTATAATTGGCAAGCTTGGTGAAAATATATGATGAAATTTGCGAGCTTGGTTATGTTAAAATGACTAATTAACTCTCGCATAAAGAAGTTGACTAAAATTTGAAAGTCACTTAACTGAGTGTTGAGTCAAGTCGAGTTAAGTCATAGTTAAATTTAGTGTGTGGTTTCATGTCAAGTTATTTTAAGCGAGTCAATAGTTGGAAAAGTATAAATACCCCTCGCCAAGTTCATTGTAATCAATCAAGTTTCTGTGATCAATAAAAGAGCCTCAACCTGTGTTATTATGTGTGAATTATTTGTGTTATTTTGTGCCTTACCTCCTCTGACTTTCCAACAAATTGGTATCAGAGTTGAGGAAGGATTACAAGATCCGTGGTGACTGCAGAGCCAATAAAAAGAAAGCCAAGAAAAGAAGATCAACACTTTTTTTTTTTTTTTTTTAATTTTTAATTTTTAATTATATATATATATATTTAAATTGCGTTGCAAAATCATCACACTGTTAAGGAGTGCACAGGTGGTGCAAGATACACACTTTGTTAGTACAAAATCCATGCAAGCCCAAGTGGTGAAAAATACACACTTTGTTAGTACAAAATCCGTGCAAGCCCATCAAAGTGTAAAAAAAAAGTGATTCTGTGAAGCATTAAAGCTCATCGACCGAAGTTTAAAATCTCTCATATGAAAAGACGTGACCTTTTTTTAGTGTACATCATATTAAAATCTCTCTTATAAAGTGTACGTCATATCAAAAGCTCTCTTACGAAAAAAACAAGATGTGACATTTTTTTGAGGTGTTATATGTATATGAAACAAGGGTTAAATTTGGGAGTAGTCTACCCATGCCACATTTTAACCTGGAAATTTTGCCCGTCCATAGAGACCTGACATCCATTTCACGTCGCTCATTACGTCTGGGGATCACCACATGACCCTGTCAGAGTTGAAAATATAACCGCATGCATCACGTTGTCAGACTGGCGGCTGCCATTAACCCTCGCTCCAAAATGGATACATCACGCGCGCCTAGCTGAAATTCAAATTTTAATCTGAAGTTCAAATTTTTATGGCTCCAAAATTGAAACAGAACAGGGCTTTTGTTACAACAATTTCCCCTGTTTTCGATCATTTGGTTTTCTGCTGTAAGAAATCACAGACCCAGACGAGCTCCCCCATGGTGCCCACGGACATTCTACAGGACAATTGAGGTATGTTTCTCTGTCAATGATTGCAGTTTCTTGTGAGTGCGAAGGTAAAATTTGGTTTTTCATATTGTGACTAATCAATATTTTCTAGGACAGTAGCAGTAATATGTGTGAAGGCTCAACAGATTTCATTCCTCTCAACCGATCTTCGCATATTATTCCAAGGGATTTCCATAGGTTCTCCCCAAGGTTTACAAGGTGGGTGTTCAGTTTAAATGGAAGTTAATCAGTCCAATCAAAGAGATATGGAGTCTATCATTACAATCTAGGACGGGTGTTGTCACCATTAAAGCATGAGGGCGTTCTCATTCTGGCTTCAGGATTTTCTGCTGTAAACAATAATGGGTTCAACAATTCAGAGACCAATGGCATTGCAGATAAATTCATTATGGCCTTTGATAGTCGGCTCAGTTGTTTCTTGACTACTAACAGGTATTTCTTGACTGTAAAGGAAAAAAATACACGCATTACTATATTGGAATGTGACTAATCAGAATAGAGTGCTTATTAGGTTATTGGAATGTGACTAATAAGAATAAAGTGCTTATTGGGTTATTGGAATATCTTGGTATGCAGATTTGAAGAAATTATTCAGTTTGAAAGGATAAGCCTCAATCATGCCGGAAAAATCCATCCGTTTAGCCAGAGGTTTTATCCATTGCTGGTTGCTTTGGGTGCAGTTGGTGAAGGGGCCATTGCAAAACTTGTTGATAATGGATGGGTGTTTGGCTCACAGGGTTAGATAACAACATGGGCATGGCATGTAATTGATTTTTTTGGTAATTGGTATTCAATTTGAACTAGACTTCTATGACTAATCACAAGATGTAAACTTGTGTGCATGTTTCTATAAATAAATTATGTTCCTAGGTAAATCGATCAAAAGTTAAATTTATAATAAACGATGTTCCTTGGATAAATCGATCAAAAGTTAAATTTATAATAAATTGTGTTCCTGGATAAATAGATTGAAGTTAAATTTAATGGTTCCATAACAGAAAAATATTGTGAACCAGTAGGATGCCTTTACTATCTACTTTGCATTTTCAATGTTTTGTTAGTGTTGTGAGATTCCATTGTCTATATAATTTTTTAAGTTAGGGGAAGAAGTGTTTTCATTGAATAACATTTATTGAATAATAAAATTGATTTTCTTTTAATAAAAATCTTTATATAATGATAAATGAAAAATCAAAAAGATAATTGTCTCTTTTTTCACATGTTCAAATGAATTTTTAAATATTTATTATTTTGCATTTTCAAATTTATGTTTATTTTTCTTACATTTATTTAATATAATTATGTGTTTTTTTATATAGCAGAAAATTGATCATTAATTTAGTTGTTAAAATCGTAGTGATGACTGATCACTATTAGTTATGCAAAATTAAGTTACTTGGAATTATGGCTAATGGTATATAAGAGAAAGGCTTTTTTTTATATAGTGAAAAATTTATCATTAATTTAGTTGTCAAACTAGCAATGATGACTAATCACTATTATTTAATGAAAATTAAGCTACTTGGAATTATCTGGCTAGTAATCCATAAGAAGAAGGCTTTCACTCTTACACATACTTCTGGATCTTGAGATGATTTCCTTACGTCCCAAAGGAAATTTTAGCTAAAAACAAAAAACAAAAAAATTAAGACATAGTCGAGACCATTAATACAATTATAAAATTATCATATAAATAATTAAATGACATCAACACCATTTAATTTGAAGAGATAAATAATATGACCACAATTAAAATTACTTATATGATTATGTTAATTATTCAATTTTCAAGACATTTATGGACGAATTTTCCAATTATTTGTATAATCACCTCAATAAATTACTAGACCACTACCTTGAGAACAAGGTACAAGAAATCTACAATGACTTTTCGTGTACACACACTTAAATTTAGAATGGGATGAGCACTGAATTAAAAAATGGGATGATTCAGTAAATTAAACTAGGCTAAATAATTTATGAGACTCATCAATTTTTTGAATTTTCTTTGTAAGTCCAGGTAAAGTAAAATACAATACATATTTTTAACTATTAATATTTAGTGAAAGTAAACAAGTACAAATTTACTGAAAATAAACAAATACTCTTATCCATTAAGACTTGATAAAATTTAGTTACAGGAAACAAGTACTCTCAAGTGCTCTTAACCTGGTAAGCCCTCTTAACCTAGTAAGCCTAGGTAAAGTAAAATACAATACATATTTTTAACTATTAATATTTACTGAGTGGAAGAAGTACTCTTAGCCATAAAGTACTCTTAGCCATTAAGTCTAGATAAGATATGATCCATGCTCTTAGCCATTAGACTTACTTAAACACATTCAAAAGTTTAAAGTTTAAGTCATTAAATCTATATAAGATATAATCCATGTTTTAGCCATTAGATTTAAACAAATTCATAAATTCAGTCCATTAGATAAATGGACTGATCTTAACTATTAATTCATAAATTCTATTAACCATTATACTTAAACATCAACCATACTACTTCCTACATCACTAAAAAATTAACACTTAAACATAAACCCTACTACTTCCTACATCACATAAACATTAACCCAAAGTAGTCATATTACTTCATGCATCAACACACAAACATTAACACAATAGTCAACTGCTACCTACATCAACACACAGTACCCTAAAATCAATGAAAATAATGAAGCCAATGAAATGTAAATGTGTTGAGTAACTATTAATTCCACGTTGGCATTATAGTTGAGTAACTATACAGACTGGAAATTATAGTTGAGTAGGTTGTTTTACTTATAATTATGGAGGAAGCTTGCTTACTATAGTTGATAACTTGATAGTTTCCTTTCACTCAAGAATGATTGTCATGTTGTGGGGTCATTGAATCAGATTGTATCCATGAAAATGAATGAGGTTGGAATCATGTTTGAAATTGAGATTTACACGGTTCACTTGGTGAAGTTGAACATGCTAAGAAATGAGATATTTTTGTGCTAATCATGTCTAGTATCCATTGTACAATGTGAATGCAATTCCCTTGTTTATTTCACAGGTGTCTTGAAAGAGGGACCTCAATTACAATATGAGGGCCAAATTCAACACAATTTGTATATAATTTTCCCTATGAGCACATATCCTATGATGGGGTCAAATAGAATTTTCCTTTGTGTCTTAAGTTTTAACCATTATGTAGAGGGATCAATGTTTGAATTAATATCTTGAATTCATTCTTATTATGATTGAATTTTTTTTTCTGAGAGGTAATTTGATATCAGAAAAGAGTAGTTTCACAATACGCTAGTCATATCTTTTGTTCTAATCTATGTCTTATTGTCTATACATGATAGGTCCTGTGGCTGAAGATATGTTTCACTGGTTCCAAGTTTGCATTAGGATGATACAATAACCCACTATAAAATGGTAATGGAAATGGCTGGAATGTTGATCACTTGCCTTGAAAAATTGATGCCTTTAGGACTAGATATATGGGCTTAAGCTGAATCATATATTGTTTGTTGTATATTAAGCATATAACATATTCTAACCTTAGTTTGGGCACATGAAAATACAAGTTTTAGACCTTCCAGATATGAGCAGGGCTGAAGTTTGGCAGACTCAAGACCTTATATGTATCAAGCTTCCAACTAGATAGATACTAGAGATTGTGTAATTTTTTCCCTTTAAATTTCGATTAGAAAATGTAAATGTGACACCTTTCATTTCTGGTTATAAAATTAGTAGTTACTAATACTTAGTTATGAAAGACACAAGTATATGCAACCTACATTGGATATTGATGTTAGTGGATATATGTCAGATGAAAAGTAGTTGTGCTTTCTCCCCATAGAAATTTATAACTTTTTTCATGTTCTCTATTGATATTTTTTCAATTCTGGCTCAAAATTTGGGTGGATAAATGAAAATTAAATGGGAAAATGTGCTCCACCATGAAATTTTACTTTTTTTTCTTAAAGGATTTGATTTATAACATTAAATGGTTTTTTCCCACTGATAATTTCTTGGCCATATTTTATGATTCATTGCTTGTTTGATTAAACCATTTACTGTTGCAATTTCTGATATCTTTGTTTCATAAAAATGTTTAATCATATGGGTAGCGAGTAGTTGTAGTTTTCATTGATTTATATTATGGGTTAAGATTGTAAAATAAAGAGTAGAAGATTGGATAATATTTAGCATCTGTTTATGTAATTTTTTGAGGCCTTAAAAAAATTATAATGTAAACTGATCTGCATTTTGTTTTGTGTAATGTTGTCTCTAAATTTACATAAGAAAATGAGTAATTATGAACCCTGGTTGTTAAATAATAACCAATGATGTGAGGATCTATATTCATAACCAAACATTGCATAATTCAAAGCGGAGGATCATCAGATCTATTTTAACCCATCACCTTTGCATAAATACATCTTAGCAGGGGATTTGAGAGTCTATTCCCAAGGATCTATGAATATTTATCAAGCACCCAGGATCTAGGTTTCCAGGTTTCAAAAGAGACACTCACTTTTGACCTGTGAATATTTATCAAGCACAGACGATCTAGGTTTCAAAAAAGACTGGCTTTTAAGGTTTCAAAGGGACATGATAATCTTGATGCTAAAAATTTGGTGTTGATTTTTGCATTATTCATTTAAAACATTTACATCTCATGAGATTTAGTGCCTTCATCCATCCTTTTTTTTAATTTAGTTTTTAGTGTTGATGTAGGAAGTAGTTGACTATTGTGTTAATGTTTGTGTGTTGATGCAGGAAGTAATATGACTACTCTGTGTTAATGTTTCGTGATGTAGGAAGTAATAGGGTTTATGTTTAAGTGTTAATTTTTTAGTGATGTAGGAAGTAGTATCCCTGATGCTTAAGTCTAATGGTTAGTAGAATTTATGAATTAATGGTTACGATCAATCCATTTCTCTAATGGAACGAATTTATGAATTTGTTTAAGTCTACTAGCTAATAGCATGGATTATATCTTATATAGAGTTAATGACTTAAAATTTAAACTTTTGAATGTGTTTAAGTAAGTCTAATGGTTAAGAGCATGGATCATATCTTATCTAGACTTAATGGCTAAAAGTACTTCTTCCGCTCAGTAAATATTAATAGTTAAAATATGTATTGTATTTTACTTTATCTAGGCTTACTAGGTTAAGAGCACTTGAGAGGCTTGTTTCCTATAACTAAATTTTATCAAGTCTTAGTGGATAAGAGTATTTGTTTCTTTTAAGTAAATTTGTACTTGTTTCCTTTCACTAAATATTAATAGTTTAAAATATGTATTGTATTTTACTTTACCTGAGCTTACACAGAAATTCAAAAGATTGATGAGTTGTATAAATTATTTAGCCTAATTTAATTTACTAAATCATCCCATTTTTTAATTCAGTGCTCATCCCATTCTAAATTTAAGTATGTGTAAAAATTTAAGTGTGTAATTAATTTCCCAGGAAAACTGTAAAGGGTGCTCACTCCAATCAATTTTCGCCACTTAACTCGGCATTAATTTCCGAGGAAAACGGTAAAGGATGCTCACTCCAATCAATTTTTGCCACTTCACTGTAGATTTCTTGTATCTTGTTCTCAAGGTAGTGGTCTAGTAATTTATTGAGGTGATAATACAAATAATTGGAAAATTCAAATTGAATAATTAACATAATCATAAGTAATTTTAATTTTGGTCATATTATTTATCTCTTCAAATTAAATGGTGTTGATGCCATTTAATTATTTATATGATAATTTTATAACTATATTAATGTTTAAACTATATCTTATTTTTTTTCTTTTTGGCTAAAAATTTGTTTGGGACGTAAGGAAATCATCCCAAAATCCAGAAGTAGCTTAATTTTCATTAAATAATAGTGATTAGTCATCATTGCTAGTTTGAAAACTAAATTAATGATAATTTTTTCACTACATAAAAAATAACCTTCCTCTTATATACCATTAGCCAAATAATTCCAAGTAACTTAATTTTCCATAAATAATAGTGATTAGTCATCACTACGAGTTTAACAACTAAATTAATGATCAATTCTGGCTATATAAAAAATACATAATTATATTAAATAAATGTAACATAAATTTTGTTAGAAATTATGCACAACAGAAACAATAAAGAATTTGCCCAGAGAAATAAGCATAAAATGCCAGCAACAAATCATTAACATAAACACAATGTTTAACCGGGAAAACCCCAAATCCGGGGAAAAACCCAATCAATGAAATTTCATTAAACATTGGCCAAAACCCTGACCAATCCGGCCAAGTGAGCCTTCACCGCTCACCTCCAGGCCTACATTACAATGAAGTCTTTCCAGCCCTTTTATAGGCTCCATCACATGCAATACCATGGGTCAAAACCATGGTGCACAAAACCATGCCCCAAGACCACCACCTGCTACTCCCATTCACATTTACCTACCCCGAGCTCATGTTTACCTAACAATTCCCCCTTAAACCTTCTGACTTGGGGCCATCAAATCCACCAAACCTACTAAGTGAGACAACCCCACTCCTACTCTAGCTCTTTCCCTCAAATTTTTACCTAGAATATAATTGCATCCCCCTCTTTATCACCAGGTCTAACCTGATTTTTAATAAAGGATTACCTCTGTAAGTACGATGCCATACCAGGTTCATGTTAAAGATGCCCATTTACATGTAAAACATTAACTCCATTATAATTTTTTTTTTTTGTTTCATTGTTGCTGGTCTTTGTATGACCATTCTCTACATTCATACATGATGTTCTCTCCAAAAAGGACATCATAGTTGTACATCAATCTGCCAAATGACATCAATGTCCATATAAAAAGAATCCATCTACCGGATTACATGGGTCACCAGCCTCTGTAACCGCTAGTCCTCTAGGAATTCCCTTCAGATACATGGTTCATCAATTTTAATTAATTCACCTGCAAATATCCTCTCTCATTTGATGTTCTTCAAAGAATTTGATTGACACATTCTGTCAAACACTTTACATGTAACTGATCCCATAGATTCTTACTCTATGGATTCACAGACCAAGACCAACAATATAATTCCATAGGCTACATTTCCTCCTACGCAAATAGCACCATGAGACCAGCATAATCACAACAGCGCCAACATAATTACAAGAGCAATGATCTTTACTGCCTCTTTTCTTCCAGTTGCAAATCTCATCAAACCACTTGCCCACCGCAATCAGCCGGGATAGAACGGACATGATCCTGAAGAAATTCGCCTTGCTGCGGCGCATGCTCCACATATGAGAATCCACATCTATCATATACTCCACCACCTCTTTCCGTAGCGAAGGCTCGGCCTCTTCAATCCCTTCAACCGCGTCAGATTGGCCAAAACCAGTCTTATATTTCAATCGCAGACTCATGGCTCTCCAGGCTCTTCATGGGAATCACAACGCATCCCAAGATCCAACCTCAGACGTGAGACAGTGCATTTCAAATGTAAAATAAAATAAAATTAACCGACCTTTGCAGATCCGCAAAGTGGATCTAAGCCCTTGACAAGCATTAATCTCTGCCATGAGATTTTTCTTTCAGATGACTAAAATCGCGGAGCAAAATTCCAAGCTCACTTTTCACTAACCATCCATGGATCTGCCTGCCTGTTTCCAGGGCTGCTTGCCCAGGTCTGGATCACCCATCGACGGCTCTGTGGAACGATCTGCCCTCCTGTTGGCCTGCAAGAGATTTGGCCACCACCGCAGGAATGATGCACCTGCGCTTCCAACAAACGTTTCGTATTATGGAATTGAATCGCGGGCAAACACAGGCCAAACTGGCCAAGTGACGGGGGTCCTCTTCAAGCTTTGAGAATATATGTTTCAGAATGTCCTCTGAAACACTGTTGAATGAACAAGGCTTCTCTTCTTAATCAGTTTTCTCTGCTGATCAAAGACCTCAGCAGTATTCTCGCTTCCATCCTCCTTCGTGAACGGATTCGCTTTGCGTTCACGCCCCCCCCCAACCACCAGATCTACTATTATTAACGCTGGTGTTATTTCTCTCCGTACTTGGCTTGAATCCTAGAAATATCCAGATCTGAATCTAGCAGCAGGTCTACAATTTATCATGGCGTCAATCGACTTTCAGTGATCACAATCACATCTCCACTCTTCTTCATCTTCTGCACATTTGCATGGATGCACTATGTTTGATTCTTTATCAATGGTAGATCCACACTAGATCTGCCTTCTTCACATGCAGATCTAGATCTTCAAACATCAGATCCTTGTGCCCAGAACTACAAATAGATTCTGCAGTCAAATAAACCCTTGACAACAGAGGCGTCCCTCTGAAGCCAAAATGGCTCTGATACCAATTGTTAGAAATTATGCACAGCAGAAACAATAAAGAATTTGCCCAGAGAAATAAGCATAAAATGCCAGCAACAAATCATTAACATAAACACAATGTTTAACTGGGAAAACCCCAAATCCGGGGAAAAACCCAATCAATGAAATTTCATTAAACATTGGCCAAAACCCTGACCAATCCGGCCAAGTGAGCCTTCACCGCTCACCTCCAGGCCTACATAACAATGAAGTCTTTCCAGCCCTTTTATAGGCTCCATCACATGCAATACCATGGGTCAAAACCATGGGTGCACAAAACCATGTGCCCCAAAACCACCACTGTTTACCCTAGTCCACATTTACTCTACCCCGAGTCATGTTTACCTAACAAATTTGAAAATGCAAAATAATTAATATTTAAGAAATCACTTAAATATGTGAAAAAAGAGACAATAATCTCTTTGATTTTTCATTTATTATATAAAGATTTGCATTAAAATAAAATCAATTTCATTATTCAATAAGTGTTATTCAATGAAAACACTTATCTAAACAAAATTATATAGACAATGGAATCTCACAACACTAACAAAACATTGAAAATGCAAAGTAGATAGTAAAGACATCCCACTGGTTCACAATATTTTTCTGTTATCGAACCATTAAATTTAACTTCAATCTATTTATCCAGGAACACCATTTATTATAAATTTAAATTTAACTTCAATCTATTTATCCAAAAACACCATTTATTATAAATTTAAATTTTGATAGATTTATCCAGGAACACTATTTATTATAAATTTAACTTTTGATCGATTTACCCAGGAATAGAGTTTATTTATAGAAACATGCACACAAGTTTACATCTTGTGATTAGTCATAGAAGTTTAATTCAAACTGAATACTAATTCCCAAAAAAATCAATTACATTCCATGCCCATGATGCTATCTAAAACTGTGAGCCAAACACCCATCCATTATCAACCCATTTTGCGATGGCCCTTCACCAGCTGCACCCAAAGCAACCAACAATAGATAAAACCTCTGGCTAAACAGATGGATTTTTCGTGCATGAGTGGGGCTTCTCCTTTCAAACTGAATAATTTCTTCAAATCTGCATGCCAAGATATTCCAGTAACCCAATAATCACTCTATTCTTATTAGTCACATTCCAATAACCTAATAAGAAATCTATCACTCTATTCTGATTAGTCACAATCCAATATAGTAATGCATGAATTTTTTTCTTTTATAGCTAAGAAATACCTGTTAGCAGTTAGGCAACAACTGAGCCAATTATCAAAGGCCATAATGAACTTATCTGCAGGGCCATTGGTCTCTAATTTGTTGAGCCCATTATTGTTTACAGCAGCAATGCTTGAAGCCAGAACGAGAACACCCTCCTGCTTTAATGGTGACAACACCCGTCCAAGATTGTAATGATGGAATCCATCTCTCTTTGATTGGACTGATTAACTTCCATTTAAAATGAACACCCACCCTATAAACCTTGGGTTAAACCTATGGAAATCCATACTTCCATTTAAACTGAACACCCACCTTGTAAATTACCTTGGGTCGAACCTATGGAAATCCCTTGGAGTAATACGTAGACATTGGTTGATGGGAATGAAATCTGTTGTGACTTCACACATATTGCTGCTACTACCACATAAAATAATGATTATTCACAATAGGAAAAACCAAATTTTACCTTCGCACTCACAATAAACTGCAATCATTGACAAAGAAACATACCTCAATTTTCCTGTAGAATGTCCGCGTGGGCACCATGGGAGAGCTGGTCCGGGTCTACGATTTATTTCAGCAGAAAACCTAATAATCGAAAACAGGGGAAATGGTTGTGATATAAGCCCTGTTCTGTTTTTATTTTGGAGCCATAAAAATTTGAATTTCAGATAAAAATTTGAATTTCAAATGTATCCATTTTGGAGTGAGGGTTAATGGCAGCCGCCAGTCTGACAACTTGATGTATGCGGTTATCTTCTCAACTCTGACAGGGTCATTTTGTGATCCCTAGGCGTAGTCGGTGACGTGAAAAGGATATCATATCTCTGTGGAAAAGCTATAGATGTTTTCCAACGAACAACATTTCCAGGTTAAAATGTGGCGTAGGAACATAAAATTTTCCTAAATGATATAAGCGATATTTATAGGTAATGGGAAACCTAAAAAAAATATTGGATGTAACAAATGAATAGTGGCAGTGAAGCACATTATAAAACAACACTTTCCTTCTTTGGAAAAAGGATAAATCAAGAAGAGAAAACATTTATGTCTTGTGATCATTTGACAAAGTTGTGGCATCTTCTTTTCTAGAATTAGAATTGGCAAGCTTGGTGAAAATATATGGTGAAATTTGCGAGCTTGGTTATGTTAAAATGGCTAATTAACTCTCGCATAAAGAAGTTGGATAAAATTAGATAGTCAGTTAATTGAGTGTTGAGTCAAGTCGAGTTAATTCATAGTAGAATTTAGTGTGTGGTTTCATGTCAATTTATTTTAAGCGAGTCGCTAATTGGAAAAGTACCAGCCTAGATCCATCTTAACTACGGATCTATCAAGCGCCGAGAGGGATCAAATATCTAGAGGTGTAAACCTATTTTTTGATTGCAAAACTTGAGGAAATGTTTCCACCTCGAGAGATTTGATCCCTCTCGGCGCTTGATAGACCCGTAGTTAAGATGGATCTAGGCTGGTTTCAGTCGTGTGCGACTAAGGAAAAACTATCGATAATATGAGGAACATATGATTAATTTTATCAATAATATGTAAATACATCTAATATTAATATAACCATTTTAAATATGCTAAATATGTTTGAGATTTATCGAGTCATTTTAATTTAAATTTTCTTAGTTACCTCAATTTGTTGAGATGATAAATATTGTAAAATAACTTTAATAATGGAAAATGATCAAATAAAATTTTTGAATGCAAAGTGACAATATAATAATATTGAATGATAGAAAATGTGAATAATTAGAATGTAGTCAATTACAAATAGCATCATTGTGATCAATCTCAAACTATTTTCTTCTGCTATTCTTATTGTCACCCTTATTAGTTTTGTCATCTTTTCGATTATATGAAAAAGAAAGTAAAAATCATAAATCATAAACCATTTAAATATTTAGCTTGAACTCTTTCTCTCCAATATTATTAGGTTTAATTATTATAACACAAAAATTGTTTTACATTGTCAAAATTTTTGGCGCTTACACTGAAATCAATGCACACTATTAATCCAATGACTTTAAAACTAATGTACCATCATACATCCAATTACATCAAATCAGAAATCAACATATACACTGAAATCAATGCATCTAATGCAATAAATCAAACAATATTAGAAAAAAAAATCTACAGAGAAATAAATGCATCTAATGCAAGTAATCAAATAGGATTAGAAATCAACATCTACACTCAAATCAATGCATCTAGTGCAAGTAATACAATAGGATTAGAAACCAAAATATACACTAAAATCAATGCATCTAGTGCAAGAAATCAAATAGGATTATAAATCACCATCTACATTGAAATCAATGCATTTAGTGCAAGAAATCAAATAGGATTAAAATTCATTTATATTGAAATAAAGACATATAGTGTAAGAAATCAAATATAATTATAAATCAACATTTACATTTAAATTAATGCATCTAGTGCAAGCAATCAAATAGGATTAGAAATCACCATCTACACTGAAATAAATGAATTTAGTGCAAGCAATCAAATAGAATTAGAAATCATCTACATTGAAATTAATGCATTTAGTGCAAGTAATCAAATATCATTAGAAATAAAAATCTACACCAAAATCAATGCATCTAGTGCAAGCAATCAAATATGATTAGAAATCACCATCTACACTTAAATCAATGCATCTATTGTAAGAAATATTATTCCCTCTCCCCCCTCCATATATATCTATATGTCCCTCCATCTCTCCTTCTTTGTCTCTTTATCTCACCCCCACAAACACACAAACACTCTCACTATATATTTATCAATCTCTTTGTCCCTCCCTCCCTGTCTCCATCTATCTCTTCTTTCTCTTCACCTTCCATCTATATCTCTATCTCCCTTTGTCTCTCTATATCAACCCCAACACATACACTCTCTTTCTCCAATCTATCTATCTATCACTCCCTCCTCCTCTTCCTCCCTCTCTCTCTCTTCCCCTTCCCTTCCTCTGCCCCGCTTCTATCTCTCTTCCATCTTGCTATCCTCTCGTGCTCTCCCTCCATCTTCCTCATCACTCCTTTCCCTCTCTCTATCTCTCTCTCCAAATTTTACTCTCTATGTAATTCTTCTCACCTCCCTCTCTCTCCCCCTTCATCTCCATCTCTCTTTCCCTACCTCTCTCCACTCTTTCTCTTCCTTTATCTCCCACCTCTCTCTCTCTCTCGGTCTCTCTCTCTTCACCTTCTAACTTTGTAACTATATGTCTCTCTCTCCTTCTCTCCCCCATTCTCTCAATCTCTTATTATTTTTCTCTTTATGTCACCCCCAAACATACACTTTCTCTCTCCATCTCTCCCTTGTCACTCCTTTACTCCCTCCACATGTTACTCTCTATGTATTTCTTCTTCCCTCCCTCTCTCCCCATCCAACTCCATCTCTCTATCCCTCAATCTCTCCCCATTCAGCACCATCTCTCAATCCCTCCCTATCTCCTCCTACAACTCCATATCTCTATCCCTCCCTCTCTCCTCCTCTCTCTCAAGTCCCCTCTCTTTTCCTTCCTCTCTCTCTCCCTTTCTCTCCTACCTACCTCTCTCTTCCCCCATCACTCACTCTTTCCCCTACAATCCTCCATATTCCCCCATCACTCTCTTCCTCTCTCTCAAGTACTCTCTCTCGTCCTTCTTCTCTCTCCCTTTATCGCCTCCCTCCCTCTATATTCACCCCCCGCGCCCCGCTCTCTCTCTGCCCTCAAATCCTCTCTCTTCCCCCATCACTCTATATCTCTCTCCAACTATGTTACTATATCCCTCTTTTTCTTCTTCTCTCTCCTTCTCTCCCTCCTTGTCTCCATCACTCCTTCTATGTCTCTTTATCTCACCCCTAAACATACACATTCTCTCTCCATCTCTCTCTTGTCACTCCCTCTCACTCCAATTCTCACTCTCTATGTATTTCTTCTTATCTCCCCCTCCAACTTTGTCTCTATATCCCTCCCTCTCTCCTCCTCTCATCCTTCGTCTCTCTCCCTTTCTCTCCTACCTCCCTCTCTCTTCCTCTCTCTCTCTCTTTCTCTCTCTACCCTCCAATCCTTTCTCCTTCTCCCCCCTCTCTCCTTCTCTCTCTCTCCCACCTCCATATTTATGTCTCCCGCTCCTTCTCTTAACCTTCTCTACCTTTCTCACTCCTCTCCCTCTCCCTCTCTTCATTCCTCCTCTCCTCTCTCCTTAGTTTTATCTCTATCTCTCCCTTGTCAGTCCCTTTATTTCTCCAACTCTATTGTATGTCTGTGTTCTTCCCTCCCATATATATCTAGAGTTTATATATATATATATATATATATATATATATATATATAATAAATTTAATAATTTTAATATTATAATAACAATAATAATATTAATATTAAAATTTGAATATTAATGTTAGGGTTGATAATGTTTTTTTTTGCATGGTATTATTATTAATTTGGTCCATGCTATTTGGTCCATAGGTTTCAAATATAATTAGATGTTGATTTCTACTCCTATTTGATATATTTTTTATTTATATAACTTACTTTTTTATACCTCTTTGATAGGTATGGTATTTGGTCCATGGTATTCGGCCCATGGTATTAATAATAATTTGTCCCATGGTATTTGTCCCATAGGTTTCACCTAATTAAATTTTTTTTTTGAGTTTTATAAATATAAAAAGCTTTATGGAGTAAATATAAAAAGAGGTTTTATTTATTTACCATACCTCTAATTTATTTATATTTATAATTATTTACCATACCTACTGAGTAAGTATACAAATAGATTTTATTTATTTACTATACCTCTGGTTTATTTATATTTTTATTTATTTACCATATCTCTTTTTTGAATGTTTGTAAAACTCTTCATATTTTAAATTTATTTTAAATTGTTTATTTATATGGTTATGTAAATTATTTTTAAAGCCAACATTATTTATATTTTATTTTTTAAAAATCAGTTTTTTTTATTTTGGCTTCCGATATACTTACACATCGAGTCATACTGGCTGTAGAATGCGCCTCTTGGCGCAATAAATACCTCACACCCGGTTCAGTGTAATCAATCAAGTTTGTGTGATCAATAAAAGATTGTAATCAATCAAGTTTGTGTGATCAATAAAAGAGTGCAACCCATGTTATTATGTGAATTATTTGTCTTATTTTGTGCCTTACCTCCTCTGCCTTTTTAACAAATTGGTATCAAAGTTGAGGAAGGATCACAAGACCTGTGGTGACCATTGAGAAAAGAGCAAAAAGATCAACATTTTTTTAAATTTTAAATTTAATTAATTAATTTATATATATATTTTTAAATTGCGTTACAAAATCACCAAACTGTTAAGGAGGGCATAAGTAGTGCAAAATACACACTTTGTTAGTACAAAATCTGTGCAAGTCCGTCAAAGCGTAAAAAAAGGTGATTATGTGAAGCATTAGAGCTCATCGACCGAAGTTTAAAATCTCTCTTATGAAAAGACTTGAAATTCTTTTTAATGTACATCATATTAAAAGCTCTCTTATAAAGTGTACGTCATATTAAAAGCTCTCTTATGAAAAAAACAAGACGTGACATTTTTTTAGGTGTTATATGTATACGAAACAAGAGTTAAATTTGGCGTCCTTATACACGTTTTCGACATTTTTACACGTTAAAATCTACAAGTCATTTTTAATTTGCAAATAATTTTTTAAAAAGTTATTTGGATGGACATATTAAAAAAATGCAAGTTTTAACATATATATAGCTTGGCAGAATAGTAGAGTTGCTCGAATCAGAGAAGACTTATATTAGTATCATTCATTAATACCTATTAGTGATTACTTTGGTCCTTAATTATGGTTCGATTGCATGAAAAGAAAAAATAAAGTTACACGACGAATTAACTTTGCAAATGATAGAAGAAATAAGAATACTATATGGCATATCCCGAGAGCGGATGGGAGCTTCACATCTTCTACTCAGGAAATCTTGGTGGAGGCTTTTTAACCTTTTCTCATCATTCCACAAAGCTGACACGGAGATTGTTCCAGATAGTCAACAATGGGTTATTCAACATTCTCAAAATATGTTTGATGATGAAGCCAATAACGCTTTATGGGCTGCTGTCTCAAAAGAATAAGTGATTTCGAATTTAAAATCCTTTGCCAATGATAAATGCCTTGGGCATGATGGATGGCCAATGGAGTTTTTTATTCACTTTATTGATATAATGGCTGACGAGATCACAACGATTGTGGAAAAGGGTCAGATCCTGGGACACATTCCATCAAATATGAATTCCACCTTTTTGGCCCTGATCCCCAAATCCTCTGATCCTTTGAATTTCAAAGACTTTAGAACGATTGCTCTGTGCAATATTATCTATTAAATATCTTCAAAAATCATAGCCAACCGAATCAAACCAACACTTTCCAAGTCAATTTCTCAAGAACAATACGACTTTCTAGAAGGCCGCTCCATACATGATGCTATTGTGATTGCTCAAGAAGTAATGCATTCAATGCATTTCGGCAAAGAGGAGGGCCTCATCTTGAAGATTGATCTCCTTAAAGCGTATGACCGTGTCGACTGGTCTTATATCCGCCTAATGCTGTTGAAGGTTGGTGTTACTATTGGACCTATCCGATGGATTATGGGCTGCATCTCGTCGGTCAGATATGTTGTTTCTTCGGAGCCGGGCGTGGTCTAAGACAGGGATGTGCGTTGTCGCCTTTGATCTTTATTCTAATCATGGATGGCTTCAGTTGTCTTATGAAGATGGATTCTCATGCAGGTTTCATTGCTGGGTTCTCTTTTTCGAGTGCTGTAAGTGTATCCCACTCTTTGTTTGTTGATGATATGCTCATATTTGGAAGGCTCATTAGGAATCATTGGCTCTATATCCACTATATACTCATCCATTTTTCTGCTGCCTCTAGTGTATGTATAAACAAGGATAAATCTTTTCTAATGTTCGAATATGGGGATGAGGAGGAAATTTCTTTTATTGTTGATTTTCTGGGTGTGCAAATAAGATCGACAGCAGAGGGTTTGTTGAATATTGCAACAAGAAATAGTGACGGAGGCATCCTGAAACATCATTCTTGATCCTAGTTGGAAAGTGATCACCTAAACTAGGTGGGGCCCACACAGGTGATTTTTGTCGCAAAGTCTATTTTTAGACATGTCGATCATATTCTATGAGTTGCAGGATGCTATTTGTGGATGGTTGGTCAAGTTGGAAAAACAGATGGATTTCTATTTTTAGACATATTTGGCAGAATCTATTTTTAGATTGCCAGTTTAAAAATAGATATGTCGAATATTATTAGCTCTTAATAATATTTGGACTCTAAACATTATCTTATTCTCTTGGAGCACTTCAGTTAAGTGCACAGATGTGGAATAGCAGCTGACAGAAGGAATTACGCTATTCCTGAGGGTTAAGTGGAGCTATTGCATGGAGACTTCAATTAGAACTCATGTGATAGAGTTTGGTGGAGTTGATTGAGGAGTTAATGGAGTTGTGTTCAGTTTAACTCAGTTAAACATAGTTGAGCTAGTTGTATCTAGTCTAACTGATTGATACACTAGTGGAAGTGGTGTGAATTAATTATTAATTAATTCACTAAATATTAACTCATTAATCAACTGAATAATACATCGCGAACTACAATGATTGGACAAGCCTGAGCACTGTTGAAGAGGTAGGTGAAAGAGCAAGTGTGACTATCAGTTGTGACTATAGTGTTGCATGTTTTGCACCACACATTCATTGGAGATGCCAATGAGGATTGCGCAGTCAATATAGGGTGGATTCGAGTTCATTTAGAGCCATTCTCAAGCAGGGATTGTGCAGTAGAGGCAGGCTAGCAGGTGGCAAATATTGGTGCATGAATTTGCAAGATCAAACCTTATTAGTGTGTAGCGATTGGATTGTACTGAGAGCTTGTGATAAGATTTGTATGAGGATTGTTACATGATCTCTATGACATATATTATATACAGATAGTTGGGGTTTTTAGCTTCAGGCTTTCCCGTTAAAACACTGTGTTAATGTGTGTGAATTTTTATGGTTTCATGTGTGCATTGCAATTGTGTTAATTTCCGCATGTGATGATCAATGGTGGAATAGATTCTGTATTGTGCATGAAGTCAAATAGTGTATGATCAGGAGAATCTTGGAAATATGCATGCTTAGTGCATATAATTTATACATGGTATCAGAGCGTTGATCAGTGGAGCAATTGCAATTATTGAAACAGTTGAGTTTTGTGCTGGTGGAATTCAAATTTGCTGGAGTATTTTCTTGGTGTCGAAGTTGAGTATTCATTGAAATGTCTTTCAACGGATTGCGATTGGAGTATGCCCTTGATGGGAGCTCGAATTATATTGCATGGAAGGACAGGATGGAGGCGGTGCTGGAGGATAATGGGTTGAAGGAGTTCATAGATGTTGATATTCCTAAACCGGGTTCTAGCGATGCAACCGCACTTGATGCATGGAAAAAAAAGGTAGCAAGGTGTCGAAGGATTCTGTTGGAAGGTGTGAAGGATCACATAGTGTCTAGCCTTCACGGTAAAGCCATTCCATTCTTTATGTGGAAGACTTTGACAGAATTTTTCCAAAGCAGAAGTGGCCAGAGGAAGTTGGCACTTAAAGACAAGCTCAGGAAAATAAAAATGGAGAAGAATGACACTATTCCGGTATACTTGACAAAGTTTGTCCACTGCAGGGATGAGCTTGGGAGTGTTGGAGTTAGTGTGGATGAAGAAGACTTGGTGAGCTTGGCTCTCCTTAGGCTTCCGAGGAGTTGGCATAGCTACGAGGACTCTGTCAATGGTCGGGAGAAACTGCCAGGATGGGAGCGACTTTGGTCGGATCTTGTGCAGGAGGAGATAAGGTAGAGTACCAGGGATGGATCTTCATCAAAGAATGATGATGAAGAGGATTGCACTTTGGCTGCCAAAGCAAGGAAAGGGAAGGGGAAGAAAAATCCTTCTCAATCCAGTGCGGATGGAAAAGAGCGTGACATGTTCAAAGTGAAGTGTTTTCACTGTCACAAGCATGGGAATTTCGCCACACATTGTCCACAGAAGAAGAAAAACAAGCAGGCTGCTGGAGTTGCAGGTGGTGAGGCTCTTGCCTCACAATTTGAGCCGGACTTCTCATTGATTGCATGCATGGTGTCTAGTGCATTGGGATCGGGGTGGTATTTTGATAGTGGCGCTTCCTTTCACATGACGAGAGATGTGAATCTTTTCAATGATTTGGTGGAGAAAGATCTCCAGTTGCATGTTGAGTTGGGCGACAATGGACTATACAATGCGACCGGCATTAGTGCCATTACCTTTCAGAGGGAGTCAGGTAAACTCATTCTTTTACAAGATGTAGTGCATGTTCTAGTTTTAAAGAAGAATTTAATCTCAGTCGCAATGTTAGAGGATAAAGGCTATGATGTTGTCTTTAGTGAAGGAAAAGTTTTCCTTTGGTACAAAGCAATAGGACAAGTCAAGAAGGTTCGGATTCGAGCCAAGAATCTCTACAGACTTGAAGTAGATGGGATTTCTATGGAGCTTCCTACTGTTGGGAAGTGTGAGAAAGCCATGCAATTAAAGCTTGAGAGGGAGCTGGATTTGCATGCAGGTAAGAGTGAACCTCGGGATGTGGAGCAGCCAAAAGATGATGATCATGGAGTGGGAGAAATCACTCATGCAGAGAAATTTCGTGCCAGATGGGCAGAGGGAGTGCATGCAGCTATACCACTAGGTGAGAGGTGGGGCGACATGCATGAGTAATCCCAAGAGGATATTTCTGGGTAGGATTCATTGAGATGGTGTGGATCTCATGAATTGAACCTGGCTACGAGGTCCCCATAGAGCAGCAGTAGCATGATCAGTTGGATTGATGCAGGCAGATCAAAGTGACAGTGTCGGATACTGGAGCGCGGTTCAGAGTTGACAGCAAGTGTAGAGTGCATGGGTGTAGAATTCAACAACGCAGTGGTTCCTGAAGACATGTGCAGTAGCTAAGCATAAGTCGAAGAATTTGATGATCGATGCATCAGATTTATTGAGGTGTTTGGAGCCTATTCAGTTTCAGAAGAGTTGCAGAGAAGATGCATAGAGTTGCATGGCGCTTGCAAAGGTTGCAGGGCGAATGAATGGAGTTGCATGCCGCATGCAAAGACATTGCTTTCTTGTTGAGAGGGAGTGTTGAAGATTGCAACAAGAAACAGTGAAGGAGGCATCCTGAAACATCATTCCTGATCCTAGTTGGAAATTGATCACCTAAACTAGGTGGGGCCCACACAGGTGATTTTTGTCGCAAAGTCTATTTTTAGACTATGTCTATTTTTAGACATGTCGATCATATTCTATGAGTTGCAGGATGCTATTTGTGGATGGTTGGTCAAGTTGGAAAAATAGATGGACTTCTATTTTTAGACATATTAGGCGGAGTCTATTTTTAGACTGCTAGTCTAAAAATAGATATGTCGAATATTATTAGCTCTTAATAATATTTGGACTCTAAACATTATCTTATTCTCTTGGAGCACTTCAGTTAAGTGCACAGATGTGGCACATGAGCTGACAGAAGGAATTACGCTATTCCTGAGGGTTAAGTGGATCTATTGCATGGAGACTTCAGTTAGAACTCATGTGATAGATTTTGGTGGAGTTGTAGAAGTAGTTGGTGGAGATGTGTTCAGTTTAACTCAGTTAGACTCAGTTGAGCTAGTTGTATCTAGTCTAACTGATTGATACACTAGTGAGAGTGGTGTAAATTAATTAATAATTAATTCACTAAATATTAACTCATTAATCAACTGAAGAATACATCAGTTAACTACAGTGCATGGACAGTTTCAGTGGAGACCAGTGAAGAGGTAGGTGAAAGAGCAAGTGTGACTATCAGTTGTGACTATAGTGTTGCATGTTTTGCACCACACATTCATTGGAGATGCCAATGAGGATTGCGCAGTCAATATAGGATGGATTCGAGTTCATTCAGAGCCATTCTTCAGCAGGGATTGCGCAGTAGAGTCAGGCTAGCAGGTGGCAGAGATCGGTGCATGGATTTGATAGATCGGGCCTGATTAGTGTGTAGCAATTGGATTGTACTGAGAGCTTGTGATAAGCTTTGTATGAGGATTGTTACATGATCTCTATGACATATATTATATACAGATAGTTGGGGTTTTTAGCTTCAGGATTTCCCGTGAAAACAACTGTGTTAATGTGTGTGAATTTTTATGGTTTCATGTGTGCATTGCAATTGTGTTAATTTCCGCATGTGATGATCAATGGTGGAATAGATTCTGTATTGTGCATGAAGTCAAATAGTGTATGATCAGGAGAATCTTGGAAATATGCATGCTTAGTGCATATAACTTCTACAGGGATTTCTATACCTCGGATACAGGATTAAGCCTTGTGGGTGTGAGGTGAAAGATTGGTATTGGCTTGTTGAAAAATTCAAATACAAAATTTCAAAGTGGACTTATAAGTGGTTGTCTCTGGGGGGCCGATTTATAATGATACAGGCGGTTCTGGCTCAACTCATTGTTTTTTGGGGGCATCTCTTCTACCTGCCGGAGAACATCATCGCACTGCTCAATTCCATCATTTCTCGTTTCCTATGGGGTGGGCCAAATCTGGAGAAGAAGTATCACCTTTGTAAACTTGAAATTATTTTCTGTTCGAAATCGATGGGTGGTTGGGGTATCTTAAACACCCGGGCTTTCAATTCGGCTCTGCTCACAAAATATCTGTTGCGAGCGATCAATATTAAGGGTATTTGGCCTGATATCATTGCCTACAAATATCTTTCGGGGGACCCTATGCGTCTTATTTACTGCCATCAATTCAATGTCCCTCGCTCCATGTCTGTCATTTGGGTGGCTTCATGAAGATCTTGCATATATTTGTTGAGGGGTTGGCTTGGAATTTTGGGAATGGACATTCAATCCTCCTGAGTGGAGATAAAATTTGTGGGATGGCTGATGTTCAACTTTTTAGTATACAGATGCTTCACCGAATGACTCAACGAGGGATTTTTTACTTCTCACAGGTGATTCATTACTGGGATCACAATGCTTCGATTATTAAGTTTTCCACGCAGATGGGTCTCTCAGGGAGGGATGCCATGGAATGGTCGGATTTCAAGGCAAAGGTTCAGGGGGATGGCTTATGTCTTTCTAATGATGGGGACAAAATGGTATGGGCCGGGAAGATGAAGCGGGAGGCTCCGATGGTGAAAAAAATTTATTACAACATTAACATATTTGCCATTCTGGAGCATACTTCCTCTAGATTTGAGAATTTCTGGTGCAGGAACATTCCAACTAAAATCCTTCTATTTGGATGGCTAGTCTGGAGGAGAAATATTCTTACGTGGGATGGTCTCAATAGGAGGGGTGTATATGGTCCTTTTAGGTGTGTGTTCTATACTCAAAGTGATGAATCGATCGATCATTTATTTTTTACTTGCCCCATGGTCATTAATATTTGGAATCTATTTCACCCTTTTCATCTTAAGACTCCATGGATCCTAGTAACTTTTTTGGATGTGGTAAATAGGTGGGATAGTGTGAAAGGGAAGTTTCAATCTTTGCCTTTTTTCTTTATTTGGGAAATATGGCTGGTTAGGAATCAGGCTATTTTTTGTGGTAAGCCTATTATCTTTGCTCGCATTATAGTGCTATTATGAGATGGATTGAAAATAGAGAGCCTGCAAAAGTCTCGGTCTGTGATGGGTCTAAAAGGATTAGACCTCACCCTATCTCCCTTCTGGAAATATTCTTTGATGGATCATGCTTGGACGGGGTGATGGGATGCGGGGCTTGGATCGAGTTATCTAAGTCTGAGAGGATCCATATATGCTGGAACGGGGGTATGGGCACAAACAACTTGGCTGAGCTGATGGCACTCTGGTCCAGATCGTTGGCTGCGAGAAACTTATGTTTGGATCGTGTCCATATCTATGGTGACTCCAATATTATTATCGATGCCATCAAGGGAATTTATTCCCTCTCCTCTCTGAGATGTCAAGGATGGCTCAAAAGAACAAAACACTTATGGACTTTGATGGATTCCCCTCCTTTGCTTCACATCTACAGGGAAAACAATACAAGAGCTGATGGGTTGTCCAAAGCTGGTATTCATATGGTTTTCGGTTTCTTATAGATTACATAGTACAAAAATGGTATGATGGTGTGGGAAAATAAAATTCCCATTCCCTGACTCTTTATGTTTTCTTCAACACTTGACCAGTTTTCTAGTTTTCCCCTTTATTGCAAGCGAGTCTGTTGCCTTTCCTGGTGAATGTCGATTTCTTCTCCTTCAGGCGAGCCTGTTATTATGTTTTCTTCTCCAGGTGCAAGCGAGCCAGTTTTTTCCTTTCTGCATCAAGGGATCCTGTTACTGTTTCTGCTTTGATTTCCTTCATGTATGAGGACCTATATCTTTCGGGCTGCTGCTTCATATCTTTTCACTTCTGGATCTGGGCCTCTAGCTTTATGTGATGTCGCATGCTTGATGCTTTCACTCAAGTTATCTAGTGCCATATTGTCCTGATATTTTATCTCTTCTCATGTTCTCCCTTTTCTCTATCTGCTTTGGGCAGTCCTCTCTTCTCTGGTGGAGAACATGTTTTTATTTTGACAATCACTGTTGGGGTTTTTTGCTGTATAGCTGGACTCCTTTCTCGGCTCCAATAACTGATCTATTTCGATGGGTGCTTCGAAGCACTTTCATCCCTTGTATTTAATGTACTGTTTTGATTATAGCTATATATATAAAGCAACATTTTTTTCCTTCTGAAAAAAAATAAATAAATCTAAACTTCAAGTAGTAAATGCCATCACAATTTTCCATGCAAATGTGAATTAATCGACTTGGTGACCTCCCAACTACCCAATCATGTTCTTGAGACTTGCTTAAAGCTTGGATTTCAAGTTTCAAATTTTATTTATGTTCTGGGGGCTCGATGGCTACAAGTATATAAGTTATTGGACTTGATGTGATTCGTGAATTCTCGTGAGGAGAATGGCCATAGACGCTACAAAGCATGGAACTTGAAAGGCTACAAAACCTGGAACTCAACAAACCACTTAGATAGTCTAACCATGAAGACATTTAAGAAATAAGTAATCAATAACCGATACTTGATACCTTGTCCTTTGCTTTCTAATTTTTTATTATTTTGTTTCCAAAGCATCCATTGACACAATGGTTCTCCCTTTATGTGCTCAATGTGTGAGAAGAAAATGGTTATAGAAACATCTTTATTGCAAATTAATTAATCCAGAAGGGATTAAATAAGTACATAGGCACAAATATTTGACAAGTTGGGATTAAATAATTATAGATGGAAAATATTTTTGGCAAATAAAGAATCTAGGATACAAATTTAGGGCATTTCCATAAGCGTTAAATTTTTGCAGCTTAATTGATTTAAGCCTATGAGTTGTTTACCTTAACCATCTCCCCTGAATTCTAGCTTTAGGTCACCATCTCGAGCCTAGAAGGGTTTTGCCTGGAAACCTGGATATGACCACAGAAGAAGCATTAGCCATCACATGATGCTCTGACAAAGACATCAGACTTGTCTGGAAAGGGAAAGGATAATCACTGCTCTGGTGGAATTTTATCTGTCAATGTGTGTGGAATAAAGGGTTTCACTCAGTCTATCATTCATTCATGTCTCATTTATTGGTATCTCCCTCTCTTGGTTGTAGCAACATTTATTAATGCCCCCTTCTTCCTGTTCTAGGAGGAGGCTAGGGCCACCCAAGCCTTTTCTTCTTTACTCTCTTTTTCTCATTCGCGAATAACTTGTTGTGAGATATGTGGGACACAAATCGTGTATTCAAAAAATTATAATTACACCCTCCCTTGGCTTTTTATCTCCTTTCTATCTCCTTTCTAGTTGGTTGCATCAATACCTCTTGTTGTAAGATAAATGGGGCACCAATCTTGTTATGGAAAATTTTATAATGACACCCTCCCCTTGCTTTTTCATAGTGGGTATGTAATATCTATGGGTTGTTTTTTCATGGTGGATATGTAATATCTATGGGTTGTGTAGCGAGAAAGGAGAAATACAAGATAGGAAATGATGAATAAAATATTTTATCATCAATAACATGTTTTAGTTTTTGAATCAATGTTGTTTTTATTTATCAAGATAATAACTGGTAAAAAATGTTGTTTTTACTTACCAGTATAATAACTTTAAAGAAAATTGTATCTATGAAGATTCAAAAGATTGAAATAGAAGAGGAGTTTAATTTAAATTCTTAGAATATGATATTCTTATAATTTTATTTTAAATATTAAACACCACACACCAAGTTAATAGCTTAGTGTTTTTCTATTTTATGTATTCTATATTTTTTTTATTTTTATATAATAAGTAAGATGTAAAAGGAATGAAACAATTATTAACTGACTCTATTATAGAATTTATCCCAAACATTAAACATCATGGAGTAAGTTAATAACTTGGTGCTTTTACATTCTCTCTATTAAATTTTATCTTATGTAAAATGTTATCTTATGTAAAATGTAAAAGCAATTAAAAAATTCTTAACTTAGATTTTATCTTGTGTAAAGTGTAAAATGTAAAAGCAATTATAAAATTACTAACTTACTAGAATTTTAAGATATAGTGAATAAATCACTTACTATTTTTACATTCTTATATTTTGTCAATTGAATATTACTATATTGTTATCCAATAAATAAGATATAAAAATAATAAAATAATTATTAACCCATAATGCTTAATACTTCTGTGCAATTTACTAACTTTGACTTTCTATTAAATTCATTATGTTATCATACACGGTTTTGAAAGCTTTTATTAATCCCTATTTTTCCACATTTTATGAAAGTGAGGGTGAAGAATAAAGTGGGTGGCACTGTTTGTGATGCTTCTTCCTCCATTCATTAAATGCCCATGTAATGAGGTTGAAGGTTCTGCAGTACTCTTCAAGTGCCATCCACAATTTGTGGAACACATGAAACAAGAACCCTGAAATGGTTGCGAGCATTAGTTTTTAGTTGGCTAAAATAATAACAATTTCTAAGTTTATTTCCTTGTTTAATGATTTGTAATTTCCCAAATTCCATTAGTTCTAAAGTCTCAAAAACTATTAAAAAATTCCAAATTATTTAATATTCATAGCGGGAGACACTCACCTTCCCTCGAGTCAGGGTTAAATAAGAGTCTCTATGCATCAGACTAAATTGTAAACAAACTGTACAAATGAACTATGCATACTCCTGTGGTGTCGTGGTTTCATCAAGCCTTTCAATAATCCGTTCTAATAAAAAACTTATCAAATTAATAGATTCACTCTTTTCATGTGAGAGTAATTATGAATATATTTTTTTTCACTTTAATATTAATTTTTGTTATTTTTTACTAATAAAAAAATTACAAATATGCATATACATCGTTTCTTTCGATTTTTTCATTATTTCTATTTAAAAAAAATTGAACATTTCAATAGTCTAACTTTTTTTATCAACATGTCTCAAAAGAAAGTGTAGCAATGAGTCTGGGTGGACTGGTACAACATAGAATAGAAATTTTGCAACAATTATGAATACAATTTGCAGAAATTAGATGAAAATTGTACAAATAATATTAAAAGTCATGTGATGGGCACTTTAAAAGTAAAACCATCATAAAAAAATTCTTTGACTGGTAGTGACCCCAGTCAAATTTAACCCCTAATACTAAGTGTTAAGTGCAAGGTTCATAAAGTTTTTACAAAGAGTTTTTCTATGAAAGAGTATATATATATATAATATTTTTTTATATAAAAATATAAGGAGTTTTTGAAAAGGAGCTTTACAAAACTTATAAAAGGTGAAATTTAGGGTTTCATAAGAGAATTTTTTTTAAAGGAAAGATGGATTTCTCAAATTTAGAGCCCCAATTCCCACCGTTTACAGGAAAAGATTATGATGTGTGGGCCATTAAGTTGGAGACCACGTTAAAGGCGCATGATGTTTGGGATCATGTCTAGTTTGGGTTTTTATAACCTCAGAATGAATCAAAAGAACTACCCCTAACTAATGCAAAGAGGGAACTATGGAAGAAAGCCAAAAAGAAGAATGCACAAGCATTACAGCTTATCCAGCAGGGAGTGGACCGAGCAGTGTTTTAGAATATTATGATCACGTCTTCAACAAAGACAACATGAGAGACCTTGGCAACAAGCTATAAAGGTATGGCCAAACACAACATTGTTAAGTTGTAGAATACTAGGAGATATTTTGAAATTATGCAGATGAAAGAGACACAGGACATCGAATTATTCATGAATCGGGTCATGACCGTTACAAATCAGTTAAAAATTTATGGTGAAGATATTAAAGATCAAACAGTTGTTGAGAAGGTCCTTAGATATTTGTCTACCAAATTTGACGTTGTGGTAGCAGCCATAAAAGAAGCCAAGGATTTGGAAACATTGACAATTGATAAGTTGATAGGATCAATTCTATCTCATGAGGCAAAGATAGACAAAAATAAGGATTCCACTTTAGAAACTGCTTTCAAAAGCCAAGTTTCTATTTCAAGAGACAGAGGTCGAGGCGGATATAGATCGAGAGCCAGAGGATGAGGCAAAAGATATGGTGGTTAGAAAGAAGGCCGAGAAGAGCATGAACATGAAAGTGGAAGCAACAACATAAGCTTCAACAATAATCAAAGAGTTGACAAATAAAATGTGAGATGTTATCATTGCAATAAATTTGGTCACTATGTCCGTGATTGCAGGAAGAAGGTAGTTGATCAAGGAAACCAGAGAGCTAATGTCACTACAAAGAATGATAACTCCAAGTTCCTAGCTTGCCATACCTGCATGAAACTTCTGATAATGTGTGGCTATTAGATAGTGGTTTCAGTAACCACATGACATGAAACAAGAATTTGGTTGCAATTTTGGATCAATCTGTGAAGAAAAAGGTAAAGTTGGGGACCGACAAGACTGTGGATGTAGATAGAAAAGGAGTGATCAACATTTTGACCAAGCAGGGGGAGCCGAAGACATCTCAGAGATATACTATGTCCCTGGTCTCAAACATAATTTGATAAGTGTTGGTAAATTGACGCAGAAATGATACAAAGTTATCTCTCACGGACAAGAGTGTGTTATATATGACAAGCCCCCAAGCAAGAAACTAATAGCAAAGGTGCAGATGACGAGGAAAAATTTCTTTCTTCTAATTATGAATTACAATGATTAGGTCAATTTGTTTACAATTGCATTTTCCAATGATGATTGGTTATGGCACTTTCGATTTGGAGACTTGCACTTTCATGGTTTAAAATTGTTGCAATAGAAACATATGGTTAGAGGGTTACCTCCCATAAAAGAACCCACTAGTACTTGTGAGTGTTGCACATTGGGAAAACAACACTGTGAAAGTTCTCCAAGGGGAGTTGCATACAGAGTAAAACAACCTCTTGAGCTGGTGCATACAGACTTGTGTGGACCTATGAGGACACATTCAATTGGTGGAATTTGTTACTTCCTCACTTTTATTAATGACTATAGTAGAAAGACTTGGGTTTACTTCTTGAAGTAAAATTTTGAAACTTTTGCAAAATTCAAATAATTTAAAGCCTTAGAAGAGAACCAAAGTGATCAACAAATCAAGGTATTAAGGTCATATCGTGGTGGAGAATATGATTCAAAGACATTCCATGATTACTGCAAACAACATGGAATTAGAAGGCAGTTTACAACTAGGTACACACAACAACAGAATGGTGTAGCAAAGATAAAGAGCAGGACAATTATAAACATGGAAAGGAGCGTGTTGAAAGGAAGAAACTTGTCTAATGAGTATTGGGCAGAAGCAATTGCATGTGTTGTTTATGTGATAAACATATCTCCTACAAAATGTGTGATGAACATCGTACTAGAAGAAGCATGGTTAGGTATGTCTTGCAGCGTTTCTCATCTCAGAGTGTTTGGATGTGTAGCTTAAGCACATGTGCCTAAGGAGTTAAGAGGAAAGTTGGATGATAAAAGTGAAAAATGGATATTTACTGGTTACAATGAGTAGTCAAAAGCTTACAAATTATACAACCCTGTCACCAATAAGACCATAATCAACAGAGAAGTTGTGTTCAAAGAACAAGTGTCATGGAATAGGACTGTAGAATTTTTTTTTTTATGCACAGGCACCATTGATGGAAGAAGACGATGTAGCAGAGAAGGAGCAGTTAGAATCACAAGAGGGGACACCAACAATGACTCCAAGATTTTTTGAGCAGCATGGATCTTCAAGCAGATCAACAAACCAGAATTCTCCCAGCAACCAATCAATTGATGAATAAATCAATGGTAAGAGAAAGATGATAATTCTGAAAGCTACTTATGATGATTTAGATGTTTGTTCAAATTTTTCATTGTTATCATTCCAACCATCTTTGTTTTAAGAAGAAACCTAAAATAAAAATTAGGTGCAAGCCATGGATGAAGAAATCGAAGCTATTGAAAATAATGATACATGGAATTTGGTTGATTTACTAAAGGATAAAAATTGCATTAGTGTGAAAAGGGTGTACAAGACAAAGTTGAATGAGAAAGGAGAAATTGATATATTTAAAGCAAGACTTGTAGAAAAAGGGTTCTCACAGCAACTAGGAATAGATTTTGGAGAAACGTTTGCTCTGGTAGCTAGATTGGATACTGTAAGAGCAGTTCTAGCCCCAACAACTTAGAACAAGTGGAAAATATAACTGATGGATGTGAAATCAACCTTCTTGAATGGGATTATAGGAGAAGAAATTTATGTGCAACAACCTCCATGTTAGGAAGTTGAAGGTAAAGAAAAAAATGTTTACATGTTAAAGAAAGCGCTCTATGGATTGAAGCAAGCACCTAGAGCTTGGTATAGCAAAATCGATGGATACATGATCAAGAATGGATTTTGTAGAAGCACCATTGAGCCTACCTTATACACCAAGGTAAATGAGCATGTGAAGATTTTAATTGTTTACTTATATGTTGATGACATGATTTTTACAGGTGATCTTGAGTTAGATGAATTTAAAGCAACCATGATGAAATAATTTGAGATGACAGATCTTGGTATCATGAAATATTTTCTTGGCATAGAAGTTGATTGATCTGAAAAATAATTTTTATTTTCCAAAATAAATATGCTAGAGATTTGTTGAAAAGATTCAGGATGGAAAATTTCAAACTTGTCCTTACACCAATTACAACAGGTGCAAAGTTAAGCAAGGATTATGAAGGATCAGATGTCAATCCAACCTATTCGAAGGATTGGTTGGAAGCCTCATGTATGTCACAACTACAAGACCAGATATTATGCAAGGAGTTACTTTGATTTCCAGATTTATGGAGAATCCAAAATACACACATTGGAGATCAGGAAAAGGAATTCTGAGATACATAGCATGAACTAGAGATTGTGGCATAATGTATGCAAGTACAAAAAAGAAGTATTCAATTGGATATACAGATAGTGATTTTACAGGTAGTTTGGATGATAGGAATAACACCTCTAGTGATCAGGAGATCAAGTCTCTTGAAGAAAAATGCTTAAAAATGAAGTTGCTCAGAATTGCTCCGAAACAGATCGACTGGAAAGTGCTCGTCAAAACGATCCCAGCGCCGCGAACGGCACTCAAATCCGATGCCGTATGCAGAAGTTATTCAAGTTTGAAGATTTCTCAATTTCCATTAAAAAAAGGCAAATTTGACTTTGTGGAAAATTTTATTAAAAAAAGAATATTCCACAGAATATTCTGGGAATATTCTGTGGAATATTCCGCAGAATATTCTGGGGAATATTCCGGAGGCAACCAATCATAAGGCGCCACGTGGCTAGCCCGGAGGCCGCCACGTGGGCCCCAAAGTGGAATGAAATGGCGCATTGTAAAACTTTTATATGGTCGCAGACGGGATTCGAACGCAGGACCGCATGAACCATAACCAAGCGACTTAACCATTGGACCAATGTGCATTTGTTGTTATATGTGGCGAACGGATTAATGTTTATTGCGTGCGGATTGTTTGGGCGGGGCCCGAAAGGGGGCCAGCCCCCTTCCCATGTAACCTCCGGCGCAGAACTGGGGGCTTCAAATCAGCGCGCAAAAGAACCGGCGGTTAACACATTTGTTGTGACATGGTGTTTTAATTAACAAACGTTGGTAATCAATGCAAACAGTTTCAACCTCCGCCGCATATGAACGCGGATAACCATAATATTTATTGCCACGATAACCGCGCGGATAAGATTGGTGGCTCCGCCCCTTTTGGCGCCATTTGCTAATTTGGTGGCATTATCTACAATTTCTCCACAATTGGTGGAGTTTCCCAAGGTGAAACTGGCAGTTTAGTAAATGTGCCATAACTTCTGCTAGGAGAGGCCTTTGAAGACGATTTTTTTTTTGATTTTGGGGGTAGAGAGCATTCTGGAGCTGTTGGAGGTGTCTGCAGAGCCATCAGGGCATTCTATCTGCAAATTTTACAGCGCTTTTGACAGAGGAGCCATCAGGGCCAAGGGGAAAGAGTGCTGCATTGGGCTACCTTCCTCCAATGGAGGTGAATTTGTAGTCTATTTATACTGATTTGGATCTTCTGAGTCTGTTTTAGCAGTCTATTTTCTCATTAGAGGAGTTTATACAGATGTAATTTCATTTGAAGCATTTAATCAAAAGAGGACTGAGCCTAATTAGAGGCTTTTGGACCAGCGGAGGTAGCCCAAGAGAGGGGTGAACGACTTAAACAAATATCTGCTGTTCATCTGTGTATTTTGGCTATTTATTTCCAGATTCTGATAGTTTAAAAAGTAAAATTTCATAAGCATGCTTTTCCAATACAAGTTTATACAGTAATCAAAACTAGTTATTTTAACATCAAACCTCTACACTCCAAATGCAGAACATATACTCTTGCTTATTCACACTCAAAACAGATCAATGAACACTTTGAATTTAAAAACAAAAGACTTTCATTGATCTTGATATTTGTGTTTACATATTATTTCCTTAGACAGAGTCTGTAGAGGGCCAGGTAGCCTCTGGAACTCATCCTCTTTTTAGAGGTGACATGTCTAGTGAATGCCCCTACAGTCCATCTCTGTATAGGAAATAGTTTATTCTCACAATTTCAGATCATCTAGTTATGTGGTCCATCTTGGTTCAGGTGTGATTTCATGGACATCTAAGAAGTAACCTATTGTGACACTTTTGTCAACAGAAGCAAAATATTTAGGAGGAACATCAACAACATGTCAAGAAGAGTGGTTAAGGAGTGTATTGGATGGACTCAAGCAGAAACAACAAGGATCAACAAAAATATATTGTGACAATCCCTCAATGATTTCACTATCCATGAATAATGTGTTTCATCAAAAGAGGAAGCATATTGACACTAGGTATCATTTTATTAAAGAACTTGTGAGCAATGAAGAAATTCACTTGAAGCCTTGTAAATCTAGTGATCAATTGACTGATATACTTACTAAGTCATTAGTAAAATATGTGTTTGAGTTTCATAGAGGAAACATGGGGGTTGTAATCCTAGATGAGACATAGACTAGTAGTCATGTTTGAGTTGTCATGAGTCATGTCCTAGTTTAGCGGTCGTAATTAAAGGGGA
Organism: Pinus albicaulis; assembly: GCA_034641835.2. Lineage (NCBI taxonomy): Eukaryota > Viridiplantae > Streptophyta > Pinopsida > Pinales > Pinaceae > Pinus > Pinus albicaulis. Next base: position 141,181,389 of record CM076570.1, read on the forward strand.
GTGTTAAAATGGCTAATTAACTCCTGCATGAAGAAGTTGGCTAAAATTAGAGACTTAGTTAATTGAGTTTTGAGTGAAGTCGAGTTAAGTAATAGTCGAATTTAGTGTGCGGTTGCATGCCAAGTTATTTTAGGTGAGTCGCCAGTTGGAAAAGTATAAATACCCCTCATCGGGTTCATTGTAATCAATCAAGTTTGTGTAATCAATAGAAGAGCCACAACTTGTGTGTGAATTATTTGTGTTATTTTGTGCCTTACCTCCTCTTCCTTTCCAACAGGTTCTCCTCCGGCAATCATCGATGCACTAGACTTGCAAAGGAATCCTGAAAATACATTATGTTGCCTCTGCAATGTTGTTGTTGTGTGTGTCTAATTTTTGGTGATGGTATCTGCTTTATGAAGGCACTTCATATTTAGAGATATGATGGGGAGAAATGAGGATTCAAATTTGTCATATCTACGTAGAAGCAGCGACATATTGACAATGTGTAGTGTTGGTTACAATACATGTGAGGTACGTGAAAAGAAAGGTTCTATATAAAGGTTGGCTATGAAGAAACATTCACCATCGGGCCCATATGCATACAATGAGCACTAGAATGACGTGACATGGACTATTGGGTTGTGGTCCAACATATATATGCTAATCTTCAGTTTGAAACCATTGTCAACACTCCATAATCATTGAATGGAGCATTGGATTGTAGAAGTACTGAAACCAACAAAGATATATGTAATATCTATTTTATTTTACCAAAGCACATGTTAATGGGTTATGCTCCTATGCAATTGTCTAAGTTAAGGCTTCTAGACCGCCCAACATGATTCTCTCATTATTGAAAAAATGGGTAATGCCAATATTGTATGTATAATGCATTACATTTTCCCATGGTCTATGAGGGGCATATGTTACCAGTTTGAAAAGCAATGCTCCATACAAAAGAAAACTTTGGAGTAAACAAAGGTCGATGAATCTATACACATGCAAATACTCAAGCCAAAATCTCGTCACCACTAGATCGATCCCATCATTGCTAAATCAGTAAACAATGGAAGTGATATATATATATCGAAAGCAAATTGTTGACATTGGAAAGCATGGCTTTTCACTATAGTTTATGTATGTGGAAAATGATTTTCCTAAATTCTGCCACACTATGTTATTGATATGAGAGGCTCATTTTACAATCTAGTATGAGGAACATGTGTAAGTATGTCATGTCCTCAAAAAATCATAAAACAATTTTCTCTAATGTGGACCCCAAAAAAATAAAATAAAAAAATAACCATATAAAAAAATAATTAAAAATAGGCTAGAGGCTCATTGACTTGAGAGGCTCATGCTACAATTCAGTATGAGGGACATGTGTAAGTATGTCACTTCCTCAAAAAATAATAAAAATAATTTTGGCTAATGTCAACCAAAACAAAAAGAAAAACAAAAATTAAATAGCATATAAATAAACAATTAAAAATCCATTAATATTTCACTTTCATTCTACTTGGTTGTTTGATATTTCACTTTCACTCTTCAACTCTTTAAGTAATAAATACAATATTTCCATGTTTATCTTAAATAATATAATTTTATATAATTTTACAAAGATAAAATAATTAAAAAATATATATTTCTCTTGTAAATATCTCAATATAGAACTTAAATAAATTATTAACTAATATATTTAGTTATGAAATCTCTCTCTATTATGTATGTATTAATGTTTACTTTAGTAAAATATTTCAATGCTTGAAAGGAAAAAATAAATAAAGATAAAATAATGTAGTTACTTTTTAATGAAAGGAAAATGTGTAACTCATTCAATTTTTAATATAAAATATTAATAATGATAAAATATAAACAATGAAAAATTACCATTATAGATCTATCTTAGTCACATATCTACCAAGCACTCTAAAAGATTAAATCTTTTTTCAAGTTTGAGATATGATCTTTTTGGACTCTTTAAATTCATAGTTAAAATAGATCTATACTGATTGCAAACAATCATTGTCACTCTACTATCAATACTGACATGTCGCTAACATAGTCTCTATATTCGTGATTAGAAAATTCATGATGATCTATACTATACTGGCTGCAAGCAAATCATTGTAGCTCCACTATCAATGCCTTATATGACATGTTACTAACATAGTCTCTATATTCCTGATTAGCAAATTCAAGTACTGCACTTATGTACACAAAACTTGAGATTCTCCAAGTGTTTACAAACGAAGATAAAATATGTTTGTCAAAAACAACATTCAAGATGATACGAAAGCTGCTACATCGACATTGTTATGTCAGAAATAATGCAGCAATCTCCCATAAAAGGAAGAACTACCGACATAATCTACATGGTCATACTAGTAAACAATTTTATCAATATTTGACTAGGCTCATGGCATCGAGTTAAGACTAAACTCGTGAAATGAATGTTACAGAGAAGTGGGCCTACATATCTAACAACTGTGCTGGCGATCGCTTAAATTATTCCTTGGACGAACGAAATACATGTATGATAAATTGTCCATAGACACGTATAAAAATATAATAATAATTATTATTAGCAAAGAAATAGGAATTTGGGAAGATCATATACACTCGTATTTCTAGTAGAATCAACATAAAGTAGATCTCTCAAATTCGGAAGATAAGACATCAGTATTTCAAGGAACAAAAGAGATGAAGGAGCTGCAAGACAAAGGAAGTTGGAAGACCGTAAAGAAAAAAAGAAAGCTACAACACCAATCTCGCCAAGAAAGACGAAAAGCCAGACAATTAAGAATTAAGAAAATTATAGGTCCGATAGACCAATGTTTGGTTAATCACCATCATCATCATCATCAATAGGAATTTGGGAAGATTATATATACTTTTATTTTGAATAGAACTAATCTAGATTTATTTTAAGTATGAATTTAATATGAGTGAAAAGTGGGATTAATTTTTTTACTAGTGTAAATTTTTTAGAGTGTAAAATATAATGTGTTATTAGTCATTATTTAAATTGTATTTATGAATGCAAAATAAGTGTATATAAGAAGAAATACAAATTTGAATTATAAAAATATATTTTTTCTATATATATAGATATATATGAAGTTGATATCCACATAAATTAGTTAATATTTGATAAACATATTTTTTACTTTAAATTATTTTACAATATATTCATTTTTTTAAAATTATATCCAACATTACTATTTAAAACATAATTTTTTTTTTTAAATTTGTATTTTAAAAGACAGAAATGAATAGACAAACTTACACATCCTCTTATACTATATGTTATTTTTTCTAATAAAATAAATATGATATTAAAGTGTATTATATTTTTATTATAATAAAAGTGTTTATAATGAAAAATTATATTGCTAATAAATAATTCTCTCGATGTGATAGATATATTGACCGTTCAATATATTTTATATTTAATTGTAATTGGAGTTGGAGGGTGATTGTATCTCGAATGGAGTGGAGTTAGATTTGTTGAAGGAACAAGGTTTTGGGTAGCAACAATTTGAAAATCTATCAAAATTGCTCAGCCCAGTTTTTTGAAATGGCCTTTCCCATCCCAGGAATTTTGAAAGGACCAATTTGAGTTTGAGCAACAGCGACTCGGACTTGGCATTTGCTATCATTACTGTTGTGATATAGGGTGCCCAGATCAAAGCAAAGCAGAATCCTCATTGAAACACCGAAGCAATTAAGAAAAATGAATGAGATTTGCGTCAATCTTTGAGATCTAGCGAAAACACCTTGTTGCATTTGTAATTCAGATCTACAACGATGGTTCAATCTAGCGTCCCCTAGACATGCTGACTTGAGTGCTTTATGTGGATGGAGTGGGAACCAGAGATTTGGAGATCAATCGTCATATGCGCTTTTGGGCTTGTATTTATTTTCCTGAAATTTCGCCAAATATGCTTACCTTACCCATATCTTATATCCTAACCATCTTACCAAATTACTTTACCCATATCTTATATTTGAACCATAGTTACCACATTACATGGGAAATAATTCTATGAACCATAGTTACCAAATTCCAATTAGAATTCAAATTCCATAAGAAAATAATTCAACGTTGTAAAATCCAATAATTCAATAGTAGAAAAATTCTAAAATATACATCTTAAAAGTAATTAAAAAAAAAAAAAAACAGAAAAGAAATAAAATGAACTAAGATTATATTCAAAACTTTAAAGAAATTTCATTAATTTTTTCTCACAATTTCTTGCTTACTTATGTTCAATATTAATTTTTTTGTTTATTTAAGATGCTCTAGAGATATTAGGAGACAAAATGCATCAAATTTATTTGTATTATATATTGGGAAAACATGGAAGCAAAATCTTATATAGAAAAATTTAATAATATAAGTAACAAAAAATCAAAATTGGAGTCTAATGCAAAAATGAGATATTAAATATTAATATTAATTAAATATTTTTTTGTAAGTTAGGCTAATCTATATTAAATCATAAAATAAACTTTACATAGACATAGTGCTGAGATGGCAAGCCATGCTTAGCCAATCCCAGCCTTAAAAGCTTTCAAAATAGAGCAGGTTTGGGGCTGCCTCCGAGGAGGAAACTAACCCCTTATTAGCGGCAAACAATCATGTTTTACAAAATTTTTCGTAACACAAATAAAAACATAGTAGCTATAATAGGTCCTGAAGAGACAAAAAATAGAGAAGAACCGAGCAACTGCGCAGTCATGGTGTTCCTTCATCATCCTCTGGTGCGGGGTCCTCCTCGATAATGCAATCGTAATCACGCACATTGGCCTCCTCCTCAGTTGTTGGCGCACGTGCAGGCTTTGGGGGTGCTGCGCGGATGATAGGTGCAACGAGGTACTCATCATCAGGAACTTTGGTCCAGACTCCATCCGAATCCATTATCCAAACATCAGTCTCCTCCTTCGCTGTCTCATGTACAGGGAGCGGCTCGGTTTTTCGAGGCGTGGGCAGCTTAAAGTGTGCAATAGTGGACTTCCTGGGGCCTCTTCTGCCCTTTCGATTCTCCGGAGTTGAGATTATGTCATCCAGGGTAGCCTCCCTATAATGGCTACCAGAAGAGGAACCTTCAATAGATTCCAAGCGCTGATCTTCATCGCGGTGATAACACCTCGAGAATGCACCTCTTTGGCTACCCCTGATGGTCTTTTGGCGTTGACACAGGGCCATGGGGAAGTTTACGAGCATAGGAGGGCAAGCCAGCCGTAGAGCAAAGAGGTGCGCAGTTGGAAGACGCACAACAGGGGGTAACGCAGCAGGGGGCCGCACAACAAGGTAACTCTCCTCAGATAGCGCGCAACACAGATCAGAAAAATAGGAGAGGCTTTCCACAGGGAGGCGCACAGACAGGCGACACGCAACCTAGGGCGCGCAACCAAGAGAGAGTCAGAGGGAGGGGTGCGTTGTAGGAAGGCGCACGATAGGGGGCATGCGTCAAGGGAAGCGCGTAGCTAGAGGAGCATGCAGGGAAGCTGGAGCAGCAGAAGGATGGCGAGGGGAATAACAGTAATGGCTCTGGAGACAAGCTTGAGCAGCAGAGAGATGACGAAATGATGAGCTGCAGTTCCTTTTGAAGACCTGTGGCACGAGCGCAGATGCAGTGAGGGGTTGTGGCACGCTCGCAAATGCGATGAGAGACAGCCCAAGTGAGACTGCATGTGATTCATAGTATGGAAAGAGATCAGGTACATTAAAACACTGTTGTAAATGATTACTGAAATGAGTGTCCACATCAATTTAAATCTGGCGTTACTGGACCTTGTCAGCCTGAGCATGGGAAGATCAGTCTTCGCATGATCGGAGCATGTCACCCGCATCTGGAGAATATTAATTAAATATTAGATTAATTATAGACTTTAATTAATGTCTACATACCAAGAAATTTATTCATCGATAGCTGTATTTATCAGGTCCATATTTATTCAGCAATAATGTGTGCAGATTATTTATTGTGATGAACTACAGAAAATGATCTAATCCTCATTTTATAGCACATTGCAATATCCAACATTATAATAATTATCATCCAAAAAAAGTATAAAAATAAGAAAATTATGTTTCAACATTTCTACAACTTTTAAATATAATACTTAGTCTTCTTAATTACAATGTTTTATATGAAACTTTTTTTTTTTTAACTATTATCTATTTCTTTACCATGTTATAATAAGAAACTTGCTAATTTTAAAGAACACCGTTGTAAATGATTACTAAAATGAGTGTCCACATCAATTTAAATCTGGCGTTACTAGACCTTGTCAGCTTGAGCATGGGAAGATCAAATCAGAGCATGTCGGAGCATGTCACCCGCATTTGGGGAATATTAATTAAATATTAGATTAATTATAAACTTCGATTAATGTCTACATACCAAGAAATTTATTCATTGATTATCAGTCCATATTTATTCAGCAATAATGTGTGCAGATTATTTATTATGATGAACTACAGAAAATGATCTAATCCTCATTTTACAGCACACTGCAATATCCAACATTATAATAACTATCATCCAAAAAAAATATAAAAATAAGAAAATTATGTTTCAACATTTCTACAACTTTTAAATATAATACTTAGTCTTCTTAATTACAATGTTTTATATGAAACTTACTTATTATAATAAGAAACTTACCTTTTTTTTTATAACTATTATCTATTTCTTTACCATGTTATAATAAGAAACTTGCTAATTTTAAATGCTATTTTTTTAATATAATTTTTTCTCAAATTTTTACTTTAAAAACTATTGATTTTTATCTTTTAAATATAAATGTTTTCATTACTTAAAATTTCCAAAAATTACTATCAACCAACGATTAAACAAACGAATCAAACTCAAGAATTTTTGAATTTCTTTGGTCGATACGGACGGACAAACGAATCGAATTCAAGAATTTTCGAATTTCTTTGGCCAATACGACCGAACTTGGTAACTATGATTTGAACGACCCGGAAATTTGTAACTATGATCTAAACGACCCAAAGTCAGAATCCTGCCGATATGCCGAATGCAATTGGCCCAAATAAATCTAGCAGAAGAGCTCCTCCTATGAGATTTAGATATGAAACCGCTCAAGAGATTGCATGAGTTCTGAGTTCTTGGTGATTATTTTTGAGTCATTGTAGAAAACCAAGATTGAGTCGTGGGAGTTTTGTTTGGAGCAATATATACAAAGCAAGATCAACTTCCATTAACAATGTGAATCTCGCAGGCGAAAAAAGCTCACCGGACAATGCATGGAGTCATCGATCAAAATCTCGCGATCCAGAGTTCGAATTGAACACTGATATGTCGAATTCAATTGCCCCGAAGAAATCCAGAAGAAGAGCTCCTCCTATGAGATTCAGATATGAAATGGCCTGAGACACTGCATGAGTTCTTGGTGATTGTTTTTGAGGAATTACAAAAAGTTGAGATTGAGCCGTGGGAGTGTTGTTTGGAGGGAAAAATATATACAAATATGCAATTCCTTCCAAGCTTGGCAGTCTGAAAAGTCTGCATGCGTATGTTTTTGTATAGAAATTACCTCAGTGCCTTATTACCCCTGAGCTAGGCCATGGCTTGCGTGCCGTGGCAGTTAGAGCTCACGCTGCTCGCTGCTGCATTTTGGATGGTGAAAGCTAGTGCCTCCCAACGACAGTTAGAGCTCCCGTTGCTTGCTGCTCGTTGCTGCATTCTCGATGGTTGAAGCTAGGGATGTGTCGTCCGTGAAATGGGAGTCGAAGTAGATTCAGAGGCAGTTACAAAGTGTCAAATTTAAAACAGGTGTCACTTTAGAGGAAAGCAACAAATGAACGTAGATTCAGGGGGCAATTACAAGGTGTCAAATTTCGAATAGATGTCAATTAAGAGGAAAAATAGCAAATGGCTAAGATGAAAAGGGTAGATAATCCCTCGACTGACCAATTTCAGAAAGGAACATCTTCGGTGTAAAGGTAGATCCTGTTTAGAAATTAGGAAGCTACGTAGAAATCTAGAATACTTCCAGGTCTCAAGCTCGATTCCAGGGAGGGCAAAGCCTAAGATTACAGGTTAAAGACTCTCAATATAAGAGGGACTGGCAACCCCTCTAAAATTAGAAGCCTCTGGGGCCTGTTTATCCATTATTCCCACGATTTTTGGGGCTGATACAGGCATATGGTTTTATCACTACCATCCATACAAGGAGAACAAGGTATTTTGGCTTTTTTTGCGTGGAACATTTGATCTTTTCCTTCCGGAACAACTACTGGGTGACTCCATATGTCGGCAGCAATTCGTGGGATCATGAACAAGCGAGCTAACCTTTTTTTTTATTTTCTCACTGGCTTGATCTTTATCAGGAACAAGTGTGCCAGACTATTATCCTCTGAAAATGGTTTTATTTTTGAGTATTTGACCATCTTTGTATGCTCTCGGTAATGGTATAACTGGATTATGATTGTCGGATCACTAGCTCTCCCGACTAGTGTTTTTGCTTATTATTTTTGTTTTCTCTGAGATTCGGTTGTTTTTACATACCGGATTTTTGTATATGTCGTGTTGTATATACTTCTTTCCGATGCCTGGGCTAGATGCCTCTCTGTATTTGGAATGTTCATGAGGATCATCATTAGGCGTAATCCTGCCCCTGTAGATGCATTGTGATCATTACTCTGTCTGATTTCTGGGTCTCCCTACTCCAGGTCGGAGATCTGGAATCTTTACTCAGTATGTATTGTATTGAATTATGGACTGTTTTTACATCTAATATAGACAAAACAACGTTTTTTTCTTCTGAAAAAAAAAGGTTAAAGAAAACTTAAAGACTACAGGTGTATTTAGATTTTTAGCGACAGAGCAGTTCAACGGTATCAAGGCAAGTCTTTTGGATTCATACAACTACCTTAAGAGGTAAGACATTATGCCAAATAGTAACTCGGTACCACTAAAGAAAGCCATTCTTTAAACACAACAATTTCATTGGGCACCGAGTGCTTAGGTGGCTATCACAGGTTACGCCCGAGATTAACAGAGGGTATACAGAATAAAGTATGAAAGTGATATTATGGGGGAAAGTGTGTAAAGTATAGAAATGGTGGATCTAGAGCTGACAACAACGAGAAGAGAATAGCGGCAGTCAAAAATATTGCGGCAAAGAAGTTTGAAAAGGGAGTATTTTTTGTTTCGGTTTTCTGCTGAAGATTTTCTCATATTAAAATGGCAAGGAAATATTAGGTTTTGTGGAAACCAATCATTTGGGTCCAGTCAAAATTGTTTCAGCAGACAAAACATGAAAGTGGATTTGGGTAAATGCAAAGCAATATCGGGGTATTTTAAGGCGTAGGCTTGCTCACCTCAAATGGGAACGAGGACAAAGCCAAAGAAAAATAAAATAGTACCAGAGAAAGAAAATAAATAAGAACAACAAAAATAAAGAAGAGTCAACCATTTACAGTCCCACATCCACGCCTCTTATTTGGTCATCGGATCTCTATGTCGAAGAACTGATGAAGGCCAAGACAAGGTTGAAGATTTTGGAAGCCAAAGAACAGGAAAGAGACCGAAAAATTTCAGAGAGCACATTTGCAAATCGATGTTTAATGGAAGGTAATAGAATTTTAAAAGAACATGTAACAATTTTACAAGAGGCTCTAGAGACAGGAAAACAAGAATGGAAAAACATGAAGACAGCATGGCAAACCATGACAAAACCAAGGACAACAAATAAGGATGTGATAATTTCTAAAGCAACTCATGTAGATACACCAGTATCTCAACAATAGATCTTTCGAAAGTGAAGAAAAAAAAACAATAGGGAAGACGGTCCAAAAGAAATCAAAGATAGAATTGAAGACACTAATTGTTACATAAGGACAGAGGAAGAAGAATATGCAAGTGCTTGTAGAGCACAAGAAAGAGCACAGGAAGAAAGAAAAGACATCGAAACAAACTTTATTATCAGGGGAATAAGAGATTATGGGAGGAATGAAAGTACTCTCAATTTGACAAGGGGCTTTATGAAAGAGAAACTACATTGGAAAGACAAATTTTCCAAGCAAGGAGGGTGGGGAAGATATGTGAAGAGAGGTCTTGTCCCATAAAAGTCATCATGGCAAGCTTGCATTAAGACAAACACCATCTCTTGAGCAAAAATAAAATCTTGAAAGACTCACACTTCTTTCTAGATGAAGATTAAACCAATAAACAACAAGAGGAGAGAAGGGAAGAAGAGAAGAAAATTAGGGCAACAAGAAATGAAGGGAAAAGGGCATGGTTGTACAATGGTAAAATAGTGATTGCAGTGTTTGAGACTTACGACAAAATAGGGCAGCAAGGTGGCAGTAAAGAAAAAACAGAGAATTCAACAACAGGGAGGAAAACAACAAGAGAAACATGGATGAAAAGGGGCAAAGACTCAAATTTGAGTCTTATGTGTCAAACTGCGTAGTAGTCAAATCCTATCCAGGTCTACCTAAGTTTAGTTTGTTGGAATTGTATAGGTTACCCTTGGAGGAGTGGACCTGGGTTAGGGCCTATTGCGGAAGGTAGAGACATAATTTGTCTCACGGAAACTCATGAACATCATGGTTGCAAAACTCCTGTGTTTGAGGGTTATTTGAAGTTAGCAGTTTGGAACAAGGTTGCAGAAAATGGCAAATGGTATGGGGGATACTAGTTTTAGTGAAATAAAAATAAGTTCATCACATTCAGTTGTTGAAAGAAGAAAAAAATAAACAAAATTTAAGGTTTAAAATATTAGAGAGTGAGAATCACATAATAATTGCAACATGATATTTTCCCCCTCAAGTCTCAAAAACTTACAAAAATAAGGGGCTAGACAATAAGGATCCATATGAAACTTTAAAGCAATATATTGCCGCGTACTCTCAGTAGGGATAAGTGCTTTTAGTGGGAGATTTTAATGCTAGAACAATAAATTTGCAAGTTAATATTCTTTGTTGCAAAGAAGATCATAATCCTATTTGGCTCACTGAAGAGGAGAATCCCCAATGGGTGAGATGTTCAAAAGATGACAAAGTTAGCAATCATTTTGGAGAGGAGTTTATTACACTGTGTGGTGCTTTCAACTTAATTATTTGCAATGGTTTAGACAGATGGAAAATGTCAGATGGGAACTTCACTTGCAACACATACAATGGGGCAAGTGTCGTTGATCATGTGATTTGTTCACCAAGCTTGATAAAAAAGATAGACAGAGTGAAGATTAGAGAGAAAAATTGGGACTTAAAATGAGACCATAACCGAATTTATTTAAAGTTATAACGGTTAGAAGAAAGACAACATAGAAGAAAAACCCAATGCTCTCGGCAATCACTACCAAGAGGCAAAATTCTTCTAACACAATAAAATTGTACTATCTTGAAGACAATGCTAGAGAGATTAATTCAGAAGGAGAAAATTGGTTTCCAAAGCTTCAACAATCATGAGTTAACAAATATAATTCAAAGGGCACTTGAGAAGTGCAAAAGAGCAAAAAATAGGAAATTAGAATCCAATTGTTTTCTTGTAAATGTTTGGTTTGATGATGAATGCAAAATGGAAAGGAGAACTTGGAAAAAGACAGGCAAGGAGAAGATGAATGTAAATTTATATAAGTAGATACTAAAAAGGAAAAGAAATGAGTTCATGCAAACGAGGCGAGAAGAGTTAATATATCTAGGCAAGAATAAACCAAAGCTATTCTAGCAGGAACTTCAACCAAGGAAGAAGAAAATTGAATAATATTACAGCCAATCAATGGTTTGAATATGCAAGACAACTCTATGAGAAAGAATCATAGGCTGAGCCTCCCCTGGGGCTCAACACAACTATAGAGCTCTTCATGTTATAGGAGGTGGAGATTGGAATTAAGACGCTGAAAACAGGAAAGGAAAAAGACTTGGTTGAACTTCAAGCAGAGTATGTAAAATGGGGAATGAACACTCTCGCACCGCACATCATGGAAATATTCAACAACATAATTCAACAAGGATTCCCAAGTGACTGGACAACTAACCTAGCAATACCCCTTTTTAAAAGTGGAGACAATAATAATCCTTGCAATTTTAGAACCACTATGATCAATCCTTTGTTTGCAAATATTTTCGGCATCATGGTAGAAAATAGAATCAGTAAGTGGGCAGAAGTAAAAGAAAAGAGGGAAAAAGGACAAACGGGTTTTATACCGAAGCATTGTATAGTGGATCATGGCATCACGTTGAGACACATTATTGAAAAGGTTTGGGGGGAAAAGGAAGTATTTTTCTGTTTTGTTGACTTCAAAAAGGCATTTGACACAGTCCATGGAGATAAGTTGTGGCGTAGAATGAAAGAACTTGAAATTCCATTGCATTATAGAGCTGTTGTCCATAGACTTTATGAAGAGGTGAAAGTCACAATTAGAACCTCAGCAGGTGTTTCAGAAATATTTAGAAGTGACATTGGAGTCAAGCAAGGTTGCCTATATCCCCTACTCTTTTTGGTTTATATATTGATAAACTGGAAGAGTGGCTAAATTTGCAAGGAGGGGATGGTGTTCGGTTGGGGGAGTTTGTGCTAAAGCTTCTTTTATATGTTGATGATCTTGTATTGATTTTTAAATCGGCCCATGGATTGCAGATGCACCTATATGCCCTTGAGAATTTTTTTAGAGAAGTGGGGATGCAAGTCAATACTAACAAGAAAAAAATAATGATTTTTTATAATAAAAGGAAGCAAAGTCAACATACGTTCTTCTTTGAAGGCAACATTCTTGAAGAAGTAAATGAGTACAAATAACTCAGTATTGATTTCAACAACAAACTTAATTGGGAGGACTGTAGAAAGAAGATAATCTTAGAAGGGTGGAAAACATTATATGCTCTTCAAAACAGAGGTAGAGAGGTAGAGTTATGGGAATGGAAAATGATTAAAGTTCTTTTTGGACTCCTAGTTTGTCAAGTGATGCTATAAGGGTGTGAATTGTGGGCTAGCAACACCCCTGTCTCAAAATGGAAGCAAATTGAGAAAATCCAAAAACACTTGAACATGAGCAAGTTCAAAATAAAAAATTCGGTACCTTGTGAGATAATGTTGAGTGAAACAAGAGCAACTCCCATTGAAGAAATTGCTATGGTGTGGCTCATAAGTTATCTAAAAAGAATTGAGCAAATGGGGGTAGGTAGATGGCCTAATGTTATTTTCAAGAAATGCATGAGTGATAGAAATAAAACATGGATGAGACAAAACTACACATGGATGCAAAAATGGAATATCTACCTCCATGCTTGTCCCACAAATAGCAAGAAGCTAAAGAATTTTGTTATGAATAAGTCTCGTAAATAGGTACGGGGAAAAGAGATGGGTGGAAAGAATAAGTACTACACTGAAGAATTCAACCCTACGTATGATCTCTTAAAAAAATAGTACATTGGAGCTAACATTCCGTGGAGGGCAAAGGTTCTTATTGCTCAATTAAAAACCAACTCGCATAAACTTCGGTGTGAAACATGACGGTGGAAAAGGCCTAAAGAAGATTGGGAAGAACGGGTGTGTACATTCTGCACTTATGGAGCAGTGGAATCAGAAAAATATTTCATTTTGGAATGTGATGCGTTCAAACACATCAGAGAAAGTTATGGGAATATGTTAGCATCGGTTTCTTGGCATTGTCTTTTCAACGATGAGATTGTTAGAAGGTTGGGCCATCTTATCATCAATTTGAATAAGAAAAGGAATGTGATGCGTTCAAACACATCAGAGAAAGTTATGGGAATATGTTAGCATCGGTTTCTTGGCATTGTCTTTTCAACGATGAGATTGTTAGAAGGTTGGGCCATCTTATCATCAATTTGAATAAGAAAAGGATTGAAATGCAGAAGGTGAAAAACATGGAACTCATAGTCCCATAGACTATTTTTAGTCTTGTGGATGTTAAGATTTCATTTCATTTCATTTCCAATTTTAAGGTTACGGCCAAGGGAGACACCAAATTGGTGTATGAGACCCCTTGTTTGTGGGACAAGGGACAAGGGACAAGGGACCCACCAAATTGGTATATGAGACCCCCTTGTTTGTGAGACAAGGGACCCACCTCACTACTAAATCTACGAAAATATGCATACTCTACCTCTTTGGTTTTGAACCTATGACCTCTTAGGAAGAAACACATGTTCTTAACCATTAGGTTCAATCAAACTGTATCAAAAAGTTAATATCAAATGTAAATTTCAGCTAAATTTAACCAAAATATTAAAAAGTTACCAAAAAATTAAATAAATACAACCACCCAGAACCATCCGATCGAATCATTCAAAGAACAATGTAGACTGTCCATAAACCTCAACAAGATCTATAAAAACAAGCGACCTGCTCAGCGCAAGGGATTCCCAATCCCTCATACCCAGATGCTGTGGGAATTGTTTACTCTGAAGAAAACCCAAACTCGCCAAGGAAAAGTTCCAATGAAGGTGTATGGTCTTCCTTCAGGTCATTGATCATTTTCAACGTGATTTTGACCGCTCTCCTTCTTACGCTCATGCCATCTTGCATAGCTTTGTAATTGAAAGATTGAAGCAATGAAATAAAATTCCTTTGTCTGCTTTCAATTCTCTCCATGTTTTGAAACGTCTCCATTTCATTTTTGTGTTTTGTTTGAGTTTGTTTACCAATTGCTCACTGTACGTGCTCTTGCTTCGTTTGTATATATTTGGTTTTCTTGTTTATGAATTCCCGAATTCACTGCTCATATGTTTATCGTAATGCCCTTCTTTTAGTTACACTGTTATAAACAAAGATATATATGACTCGATTTAGAAGTCGGGCACGACCTTTTGTTGTTTCTTAGATTCAACTCTTCCTCATATATACATATAAACCGTCAAAGTCCGTCAAAGTTATTTGGTTTCTTTATTGGTTTTTTTATTTTTATTTTTTTAAAATTTTTGTTCTTTAATTAAATTCTACTTCTTGTAAATTCCTGTAAATAAATTATTTAGGTCTTAAATTTTAAAACTTTCATTTAACTGTAGTGTTTCTTCAATCTATGTTTTTATTATATTATTAAAACTTATCCAATGAAACTTGTTTTTAATTAGTATAGTTTGTTAAGATTTAGTTTTAAAATACATAACTAGTGAACATTGCAAGAAGAGATAATATTAAAGTCAACAATATTAATAATTAAATTCATCAATCTAATAACTTTAACGTTTTTTAAAGAGTAAATGTTCACATTTACCTTTTTTCATGAAGATATATTGTAGTATATTTTTGTATAGTGTTTAGGGTTAGATTAATTAGTTAGTTGTTTCTTTATTGTATTTTATTTTTTTATCAAAGTTGTTAGTTCCACGATTATTTTTCAAGGGCTACAATTTTGACAAAGACGAGGTCGCATGTTCTTGGATTCTTCTTTGTGGGCCATGATTCTCTCTACAAGGGCGATAAGCATGAGTTGCGTTAGTCTTGGAAGGAACTCACACATAGTTGTGCCGCTTAAAACAATAGAGAAAATCTTCTCCTCAGTTCTCGCTAGCCACCGAGAAGTTCAAGGTGTTGGTGTCTGAAGCAAAACATCAACATATTTCTAGCGACCACACCGGGGGATGAGATTAGTTTTTCTCCTAGTTTGTCGTTTCATTGAAAATGCACAATTATTTTTAGATTATGATTGACAGTTTTCCTTGGCATCTTTGCCCCACCTTCAATGGTTATCCTACTGATGCAGCAAAGCTGTGAATTTTAGAATATGCGTGCGGACCAATGGGTTATGGGCCCACACTAATAGTTGACCAATCACAATGAATCACACTTCACGAATTTACCAACTTTCTCCCTGCAAACTTCACAACTTAATAATTTAACAATAATTGCGATTTCATGATTTCTCGATTTCACATTTCGCACTTTCTAACGTTTACCATAATGGGTCCTCCCTCTTTTATGTGATATGCGATGTGCTTCGCACTGCAACTCAAATAACTTAATCATGTGAAGTCTTAATATATAATGCTAAAAATCGCTGATGTGCGATGGCCGATGTACGAACTTTCGAAGTTTGCTCGAGTCAATAACTTCACATAAACCTTTTATAGAGAATCCTCACTGTGTCTTTGCTGTTCGCACCACCAATCGACCTTCTTCGAATGTGTTGTGCGATCAATGAGATATCCAACTCAACAGAGAAATGAAAAGTGACAGTTTAACACAAACAGAAGAATTAAAATACAAATACATTTGGAATTAAACAGTAGTGGAAATATATAGAGTCGAGCCCTTGTATGGTTGAATTTTAAATTGCTTCGCTTCTCTGCCTTCTCCTCTATCACAACTCTGGCACACTTCTCTCACACTTATTCTACTTCTTCTATATCTCACCTCACACCTATTCACGCTTATATATATCTACCTAAAAGCGGTTCTTCTTCTCTTTTATTAGCTTTCTGTTTGAACAACTCTAACAAACAAATTCTATCCTATCCTCATGATCTAATCTACTTGGCTTAATCTCCTCGCAGGGAGAACCAATTTTCTAATTTTATTCTTATTTAATTTAGGAAATAAAAACAAACTAACTCCTCTCAATTAAAACTTAACGAAATATTAATAATCAATGTTTCCACCTATTGTTAGCCACAACATGTGAACACATAATCACATTGCTGGCTAAATCTTGGATGCTCCTGCATCAGACTCTTGGGGAAGAAAATATTGATCCATCAATGTTTTAGGATCTGTATTGAAATTCTGTAACTCTACTGCTATCATCCAACTAGCATCTTCCACTGGTTGTCCCTTCCATTTGACTAGATACTGATAATAGGTCTATCCCCTAGTCTTCTTTGTTGCTCTTTTCTCCAGAATGGCTTCCACTTCTTTCTTTGCTATCTTTGGCATCTGTTCTTTCCAATTCAAAGTCTAGTCCTCCTCTTCTGTAGGTTCTTCTTGTAGTTCTTCCTATGTTCCTTTGTATGGGTACAAATCTGCAACATTAAATATGGGTGATATCCCAACTCCTGCTGGTAACTCAATCTCATATGCATTTGAGGAAAACTTCCTCAAAATTCTACATGGCCATATCTTTTTCATTTTCAGTTTATTATAGGTCCCGACTGGAAAACTTTCCTTCCTCAGAAAAACCATGACTAAATCATCTAATTGAAACTCCCTTTCAATCCTCTTCATATCAGCCCTTTGTTTATACTTTTGGGTGTTTTTATGTAATCTCTGCTTGACATCTTCCTGCAACTTCTGTATCTGTTCTGCAATTTATTCAGCTTTTGCACTCCTTGTCTCTGTTTTCTCAAATCTCTAAGTTCATACACACCTCTTGGATGAATTCCAAAAAAAATCTAAAATAGACTCATCCCGATACTCCGGTTAGGAGTATCATTATAGGAAAATTCAGATTGAGCAAGTGAAAAGTCCCATTGCTTTGGATTTTTGTAAACCGAACTCCTTAATATGTTTCCCAAGCTCTTGTTCACCACTTCAGTTTGTCCATCTGTCTGAGGATGATAGGCTGAACTGAAATTGAGGTTTGTACCTAGCTTCTTCCATAGAGTCCTCCAGAAGTGTCCTACGAACTTTGTATCCCTGTCTGAAACAATACTCACAAGTAGTCCATGTAATCTTATAACTTCAGATAAAAACAAATTAGCAATGTGAGTTGCATAACTAGTTTTCTTATAAGCAATTAAATGAGCCATTTTAGAAAATATATCTACGAAAACATAGATAGAATCATGTCCTCTTTGAGTCTTCAGCAAACCTAAAACAAAATCCATGCTGACATAATCCCAAGGTCTATTGGGTATTGGAAATGGCTGATATAACCCAGTGTTTTGGATTCTTCCTTTGGAATGTTGACAAATCCTGCACTTCTCAACAAACTTTTTGATATCAGTTTGCATTTTTGGCCAATAATAAAAAGCACTTACTTGAGAAATTGTTTTGTCCTGTCCAAAGTGTCCAGAAAGTCCTCCACTGTGTTTTTCCTTAATCATATTTTCCCTCATGGAGCACTTAGGTATACACATTTTATTATTATTGAACAACAATCCTCATTAAATCAGGTAATCCAACCACTGGCTTCTATTATGAATTACATGATTTTTAACAGCTGCATATATTTCTTTAAAATCTGTGTCTTCCTCATACATATCAATCATCTCTTCAAACCCAAAAATGCCAATCTTCAATTCCTGCATAAACAAATTTACTCTGCTCAAAGTATCAACAACTTTGTTCGACTTACCACTTGTGTGTTTGATTACAAAGGTAAAACTTTGCAAAAACTCCACCCACTTAGCATGCTTTTGGTTCAACTTTGGCTAATTATTTATGAACTGCAGTGCATGGTTATCTGAAAAATGAAAATTCTTTGGACAACAAATAATGCCTCCATTTCTTCAGAGCCTGCACAATAGCATAGAAATCCTTATCATAGGATGAATACTTCCTCTTGGCCTCTTTTAAATTTTCACTAAAATAAGCTATCGATATTTTCTCTTGACTAAAGACAACTCCAATTGCTATCCCACTAGCATCAGTTTCAACTTGAAATATTTTATCAAAATATGGCAAGGCTAAAACATGTCTTTCAATGATCTTCTTTTTCAACAACTTGAAATTATGATCTGTTGCTTCTGTCCACTTAAATGGATGGTTTCTCTCCTTTATTGTTTCAATTATTGGTGCAAAGATCTGACTAAGACCTCTTATAAAATTTCTGTAAAAACTTGCACGACCATGAAAACTCCTTACCTCAAATACACTTCTCGGATTTGGCCGATCTAGTATTACCTGGATATTTTTTGGGTCCATCTTCAAGCCTTTTTCTCAGAATATAAATCCCAAGTAAATGAGCTCTTTCTTCATAAAACTACACTTATTCAACTTTATAAGCAGTTTCTCCTTTTGCAAAGTATTTAACACCAGCTTGACATGCTCTAGATGCTCCTCCTTACTCTGTCTGAAAATCAGAATGTCATCAAGACAGACTATCACAAATTTTCATGAATACCCTTTCAATACCTCGTTCATTATTATCATAAATGTTGTTGGTGCATTAGTGAGCCCAAAAGGCATCACTAACCACTCATACAACCCACTGTTGGTCTTAAATGCAATCTTCCATTCATCTCCTTCTCTAATCCTTATTTGATGGTATCCACTCTTCAGATCTATTTTAGTAAAATACTTTGACCCACTTAAACAATCCATCAAATCATTTATGCGTGGCAATGGAAATCTATATCTGATAGTGATCTTTTTTATGGCTCTGGAATCAGTACACATGCGCCACTCACCTCTTTTATTTGGACTAAGCACGACTGGTACTGCACATGGGCTAAGGATTTCTTTGATCAGTCCTTTATCTAACAACTCCTGTACATGTCTTCCAACTTCTTCATTCTCCAGAGGGGTCATTCTATATTGCTGAATACCTAATCCTCCATGGGTAGGTGTGGAAGGCGAAGAGTCACAAAGGAGTCCACGTGACCTTGGAAGATGAATCCAAGAGTCACACCATTGTATTATAAATGTACATCTATGTGTAATAAAGATGCAACAAATGCCTATCTTTCTATGTGTGTGTTTTATCTTTCCTCATACACCATGTGTGTGTTTAACATGGTATCAGAGGACCAGGTTTAGAGGTCCCATTAAGCTTCTGAATAGCGCTGACCTGTGAATGTGAATGTGAATGTGAGAGTGTTTTATTGGATTGGAACTCTTCCAATGAGTTTTTCTATCCTCAGAAACTATTCATTGTTATTATTTCCATCCTGCCCATGCGTTAGAATAAATCAAGACCTGACATATCCTAATTTGGGAGCTGGATCCTAGACTACCCCACTTTTAGACAGTGTGCATGGAGGATGGAACGCCTATGCAGTGAGCATGGAGACCGAGCAATACGATGTGCTGCAAGTCTAAGGTAGGAGGTAGGTAATTGGGAAAATTCAAGCTGCTGCTGCCTAGGATTTTGAAGAAAATTTACAACATCCTATCCAATTCTTAAAACCGACAAGCGCTCCCGAGGATTCTGAATAGCTTCTCGGAGGAACTGATCGACATGGTTTATGCATTCCGCTAGAAGGTCTTCGTTCTCGACGGAAAAAGAAGCGACTGCAGTCGGCCCTACGCAAATCTCAGAGCTCAAGTTCCAACCCTACTTTTGTCTCTGGGCATCGGGCCATTTGATTGGAGGCTCATAGAGCTCTTTAGGTCTGCATTCAATCTGTGTTGAATGACTGAGCTGCTCTGGAGGAGGATCGCAGTCCGAGCAGCGTGCAAGAGAGGGCAACGTATATGCTCTACAACCACCATTCAAAGCAACCCGTTGTTTCAATCTGGGCATCTCGACCCTCCTTTTCTCATTTTCCTTCTTGGCTTCTTTCTTCTCTGTGGGCTTCTTCTCATCTCTGGGTGCCATTTTTGTTGCTTAACTCTCTGGCTTCATGTGCTCAAGCTCGTAATATTTGTCATGCACACCAATCTGTCTGCATTCTCACTCTTGGTAGCTGTTGAGATTTTTACACATATAGCCATTGGAGTTTCTTCATCAAAAGGGCTCAAAAGATCTTTGACTACTGTGCTGAACCACTGATCTAGTAGAGTTGCATTTTCGTGAAGCCTTGAAGAGTGTTCAAAGTGTATGTTCAATGCATAACTACTTGCAAGAATTCTAGCTCATATTGGATTGTGATTCTGTTATGAAGTTTGGTACCCAAAAAAAATTGAGCTTCCAGAGATCAGAAATGATTTGAATAGTGAATCGAAGTGGAGGAATCGAATTGGAGGCCGCAAATGATTGAACAGTTAAAGATAGGATACTTGCACCCAAAATAATTTCTCCGAGGACATTTTTTGGCAGTGGAAAATTTATCAACATCGTTTGGTCGACCAAACAAACACCTGCAGACTTGTGTTTCATATCTACGTTTCAAGCGATTTCATTGTTGGATAAAGAAGAGGAGTCGTGGTCCAAATACACCACTGCAGCAACAACAGAAAGCAGTAGCTACCCAACTATAGTTCATATTCCAGTCCGAAAAATATGAGGAAGACATGTATGCATTATTTTGTTTGATATCCATAATTTATTTGCAAATTTTGGAGGAGCCATATAATCTGGAGGAGCCATATATTTTTAATTGGTTCTAGATTTAATATCTTAAGGGCCAAAATTTGTTGGAGAGGTTTGTTCATCTCTAAGGAGGATCAAAACTTCCATTCCATCTCCATCTATTGGGAATGAAAAAAATTTCTTGTGTCCCCACCTCATAATCATTTCCAGTACTTGTTTCTCAAGGAGGCTGAGTATTTTATTGGGTTGTAGCTCACTGTCTAAATTTCATAAGTGGCCATCCAAAAGGTTTATTTCCTTTCAAAAATAAAAAATAGTAGTATGCAATTTTGTGGTGTAGTCCCTCACTAGCAGGCTCATATATATGTTGAGTGATATGTATGAAGACTAAGTATAAGGAGTCTGGATTGTTAGTATATCCATTGCACATTGGTTGTTTGGTGCACATTTACAAAGCATATTGTAGTGACATTGAGTGAGCTCATAGTTGTGATCAGAAAATGGGAAAAATTTATGTAGTATTATAGTTGCTGAATACTCTAACACATTTTAGTGTCGAAAATGCAGTTATGATTGACAAAGCTAGTCTCACAGATATTCAAACTTGTTTTCAAGATGCACAAGAAAAGATTGAATTTTTGCAGCTTGAGTCAGAGCTCCAGCAAGAAGAATTAAAATAAAAGAGTCGTCATTCTGAACCTGTTTTTGTTTAGAACGTTGAGAAGGACTCTCATCAGAAGCAAGAATACAAAGTTGCAATCGATTCACATCATGTTCCTTGTACAAGAGCAGATTTACATGCAGATGCAACAGTTCAATCTGCACTTCCCAAGCCCATCATCAAACTTTAGGAAGAGCTTGTCCACAACAAGCATAGAACAGGTCTTGGATATGACAAGGAGTTGTCCTTTCGTATTCCGGACTACTCCAAGCCCATCAAATTTTAGAGTGCCAGATTTATTTATGACAGTTCAGCTGCAGCTATTCCAGATCCTGCTCCACTTCCACAACAACAACAACAAATTGTAAAATGCCAACACTATAATCGAGTTGGCCATATGAAAGATCATTGTTTTGATCTTCATCCATGCAAGCACTTTGGTCGATACACCCATTCTTCACACAGATGCTTCAGAAACAAGCCTCCTGCAAGAACAAAGATTCATCTTGGATGGATTGCTTCTTGGCAATGGGCATCAGCAGCCAAGAAGATGTTTAAGTCGCATGTCAAAACTTGTTCTAGAATATTGAACAATATTGCAGTTGAGTTTTCACCATCATCTCACCTTGTACCTAACAGGGGGGAAAATGGTGGTCATATACAAGCTTCGACGCCACATCAAGTGAGCCTGAGCCACAATCTCTCATTCCAGATTCATAGTTGTAGCCAGAGACACAACAGTCCAAGCGAGCCTGAGCCACAATTTTTCATTCCAGATTTAGAGTTGTAGCCAGAGACATGGATGCCCATGAGCATGCCTTTGGTTGGTGGAAAGCCTTAAATCATCCATGTGAGGTTGATATTCTTCCTCTTTCAGAACACTTCCTCTAGCATAAGACTTCAGCTTCTTTCCAGTTTTGGTTGAGTTCCAGGAATTGCATCAAGCATTCCAATGTTGGTGGTCATCCTTAAACCATCACAGGTTGTAGACTTCCCTTCTTTTAGGTTGAAGGTCTCCCTTTAAATATGAGGGAAAATTCCTCTAGCAGAAGCCCTTAGCTTCTTGCCAGTTTTGGAAGAGTTCCGGGAACTACAATAAGCGTTGCGTTCCAATGTTGGTGGTCATCCTTAAATCACCTCTTTATGCCAACATTTCAGAGAGCTAATTCAGCCTAAGTGCTGCCATGTATATTTTGCAGATTTGTATTACAACTCTCTTCTTGGACTCACACATACCCCTTCGGATTAAGGGGGGGAATGTTGAACACCTAATCCTCCATGGGTAGGTGTGGAAGGCGAAGAGTCACAAAGGAGTCCGAGTGACCTTGGAAGATGAATCCAAGAGTCACACCATTGTATTATAAATGTACATATATGTGTAATAAAGATGCAACGAATGCCTATCTTTCTATGTGTGTGTTTTATCTTTCCTCATACACCATGTGTGTGTTTAACATATATGCTTCTTTGTTTGGTAAACTTGCACCAAGTATTAAATCTATGTGATGACTAATACTTCTGATTGGTGGAAATTTACTTGGTAATTCATCAACAACTATATCAGAAAAACCATCTAACATATTTTTAATTTCCACAAAAAGATTGTCTAAATTAGTAGAAGTCAAAATTACCTTGGGTTTACCCATAACATCAAAATGCATTTCTTTCTCCTTCTTGACTTCTTGCAACAATTCCTTTCCACTAATCAACATAACATTATTCCCAATTGCTCCTTTGTCTGCTTCATCCTTCAAAGGGAACAATGTGTGATTCTTTCCATCCTTCTCTATGGTATAGGTATTCCTTTTGCCATTGTGAATGGATTTTCTGTCAAATTTCCAAGGCCTTCCCAACAACACATGGCACACGTCCATTGGCATCACACCACACAATATGACATCCTTATATGTACCGATCTATATCTCTACTTTGCACTGTTTTGTCACCAAAATTTGATGTCCCTTGTGTACCCACGACACTCTATAGGGAGTAGGGTGTACCATATTAATCAACCCAAATTTCTCAACCATATATGTGGAAACAAGATTATCAATGCTTCCACTGTCAATCACAACTTTGCAGCACTTTTCTTTAGACTTGCATACAGTCCTGCATAAACTCTTCCTTTGCGCTGGCTCATTTTCTTCCTTCTCTCCCTTAAGAAATACTCTTTTTCGTCATAAAGACTCTCCTACTTCAGGTGGCTCTTATTTTTCTGTAACTTGAGTATTTTATTCCTTTGCCTCGGCTACATTCACATTTTGCTGATTTTCTGGTTTTGTTATGAGGACAGTCCCATGATATGTGTCCCCATTCTCCACATGTGTAACACCAAATTTCTCTTCCTCGGTCTCTACCTCTGGGTGCAAATTTCCCTCTACCAAAGTCTCCTCTCTGCGGATGTCTGCTACTCAAACCTCCTGCTTCATTCTGAGAGTGCTGAAATATTGATTTGAAAGTTCCTCTTCCTCTTGCTAGACTTTTACCTCTATTCTTATGACTTTGTTTCCTCGACATTTTCTCCTCCACCTTCAAAGCTGCTTAGTAGGCATCCTCAATTGTCTTCAGACTCAACAAAATGATTTCATTTTGTATATCATACCTTAAACCATTGATTTATCTGGCTACTTAATCCATATCATCTTCAGCATGCATTTATCTAATGCTCAGCTTGTAAAACTCATCTGTATACTCCTTGACAGTCATTCCTTTCTGCCTCAAATTATGCAAATGTTTGAAAAGATTCAATTGATAGTATTTTGGCATAAACTTATTCTTCAATTTACTTAACATTTTATCCCCTTGCTTGATCTTAGACTTTCCCTTTCTAATCCTAGATGTCTGTAGTTCATCCCACCAAATAGATACATGGCCCTTCAACTTGGTAGCTGCAAACTTTACCTTCTTCTTATCTTCGACCTCTTCCAAGTCGAAATAATTATCCACTGAACTAATCCAATCTATCATCTCATCCACATTAAGGTTCCCCTCATATGAAGGAATCTCCATTCTTGGTTTTCCACTAACCTTTGCTAATATCTTGAAAAATTTAGCTTCCTCACTTTCTGCCTCTTCTTCTTCCTCATAAGATTCTTCTGCAACACTGACATTTCCTTCATTAGGTGCTCTCCTCTAAGCAGTCTCGATTCTCTCCATTCTTGTACGAAGGTGTCAAATCTCTTGTAGAAAAACTGCAATGGCTACAGGTCCTCCCCGACCTATGCCAATTCCTCTCCTGGGTGGCATATTTTCTATAATCCTTAAGAACATAACTTAGTTTCTGCCCTGATACTAAATGATGTAGCAAAGCTGCGAATTTCAGAATATGCAAGCGCACTTGTGGGTTATGGGCCCACACTAATCGATGACCAACCGCAGCGAATGATGAATCGCACTTCATGAATTTACCAACTTTCTCCCTAAAAACTTCGCAACTTAATAATTTAACAATAATTGCGATTTCACGATTTCTCGATTTCGCATTTCGCACTTTCCAATGTTTAACATAATCGGTCCTCCCTATTTTATGCGATATGCGATGTGGTTCACACCGCAAATCAAATATCTTAATTGTGCAAAGTCTTAATATATAATGCTAAAAATCGCTGATGTGCGATGGCCAATGTATAGACTTTTGAAGCTTGCTCAAGTCAATAACTTCACAATTTTTTTTATAGAGAACCCCTCCGTGTCTTTGCTGTTTGCACCACCAATCACCTTCTTCGAATGCGTTGTGGGATCAATGGAAGAGAAATGAAAAGTGACAGTTTAACAAAGACAGAAGAATTGAAATACAAATACATTTGGAATTAAACAATAGTGGAAATATACAAATTCGAGCCCTTCTATGGCTGAATTTTACATTGCTTCGCCTCTCTATCCGCTCCTCTATTACACCTCTCGGACACTTCTCTCACACTTATTCTACTTCTTCTATATCTCACCTCACACCTATTCACGCTTATATATATCTACCTGAAATTAGTTCTTCTTGTCTTTTATTAGATTTCTATTTGAACCACTCTAACAAATAAATTCTATCCTATCCTCACGATCTAATCTACTTGGCTTAATCTCCTCGCAGGGAGAACCAATTTTCTAATTTTATTCTTATTTAATTTAGGAAATAAAAACAAACAAACTCCTCTCAATTAAAACTTAAAAAAATATTAATAATCAAAATATCTTGTTAGCCACAACATGTGAACACACAATCACATTTTTGGCTAAATTTCGAATGCTCCTGCATCACCTACAAAGTCTTCCAAGGAAATTTCTGAGAAGTTCTTAAATTTTTTTCCGATTTGTAGGGGTGCACGACACCCTTACCGCCTCCCATCTATTCCCTCTTACTCTTTCCGGGGAGGCAAAATATTGGTAGCCTAATATTGCGGGGCCAACCCTCTGTTATCACTCCAATAATTTCCAAAAGGTTGTTCTAAGTGTTTAAAAGAAATATCAGAGGTAACTACAAACTACTATTGGAGCTTAGGTTCTAGCCTTCCTAAACTCAGAGAGGGCTCTCTCTATATGATTTAACTTTGTTTGTTTTAATATATTTTAGGATAGTTATGTATGCATGATTGGGTTGGTTTTTTGATTGGTTTTGGTGGGTTTTGGTAGGTAGGTGAAATTAATGATTTAGATGAATATGTGCCTATCAACTTTCCACTGGGATATGGAGTCAAAGTGATTTGAATCATAACATTAACAAATAATAAAGCAAGTGTTACACGGCAGGATAGCTGAGCAAAATCAGATCTCAAGGCTGAAAGGTGATGATCAGGAGATCAAATCTCTTGTAGAAAAATGCTCAAAAATGAAGTTGCTCAGAATTGGTCTGAACCAAAACGACAGGAAAGAGCTCGCCAAAACGATCCTGTAGCCGTGAACGGCACTCAAATCCGTTACCATATGGAGGAGATATTGCATTTTGAAATCGCCCAATAACCTTCATTTTTGAAAGGAATTTTTTTTAATACTATGTGTTGGAATAATTTTATTTATTTTTATTAAGGTTTAATAAATTAATTAAATTATATAGTTTTTAATATTTTATATGGTTTAATTTAATCATATATTATATTAATTAATTATATGTTTTAATTAATTTTAAATTTTAATTAAACCTTATTAAAAAAATTTAAATGTTTAACCATACCATATATTAAAACAAAATTCAAATGTGAAAAAGGTTTTAAAATCAGTTCTAAGGATATGGCATTCAATGTATGTTTTTAAAGGTTTAAGCCATATATTGTAAGTTTTAAAGGCACGTGGCCTTGTAATGTGTGTAAAGAGTGGTAGTTCAAACCATATGGAAGCCAAGTCTATTAACGGTCAACGAAAACGGTGGGGTCTTGGTATATGTGGGTTTAAAAAAAACGTGTTGTGGAATGGCGCGCATAAAGAAACGGTTGTATTAACATTAATTGTCACCGCTTAAACATGTGGCCACAAACATTAACCTTAAGTGCTACCCCTCCAATTCGGCGACAGTTTCGGTGGACCCTCTAATTTAGCGCCGACCTCCAGATTTGTCGGAGCTATCTGGCAGTTAGCCAGACTTAGCTGGAGTGAATCTAGGAAAACTTCAGTTAGCCATAACTTTGGCTAGGGAAGTCCTTTTTGGACAATTTTTTTTTTGATTTTGGGTGATTGGATCATTCTGGAGCTGTTGGGAGTGTTTGCAGAGCCATCAGGGTGCTCTATTAGAGAATTTACCAGCGTTTTTGGTCGTGGAGCCACCAGGGCCTAAGGAAAGAAGAGCTGTTTTGGACTATCTTCATCCAATGGAGGTGTTTGTTTAGTCATTTTATACTGATTTGAGCCTTCTGAATCTTAATTTGCAGTGTATTTTTTCATTTGAGGCTTCTATACAGTTGTATTCACATTTTGAGCATTTAATCAAAGAGGAAAAAGCCTAATTAGAGGCTTTTGGACCCAGTGGAGGTAGCCCAAGAGAGGGGTGAAACGCTTAAACAATTATTTGCTGTCATACTGTATATTTTTGCTGCATTATTTCAGATTCTGCTCCTTTAAACAGTAAATTTTTATAAGTAAAATTTTCCCAAGCAGGTTTAAACAGAGAACAAAACTTATTAGTTCATCTTCAAACCACTATACTTCATTTGTAGAATACATAATCTTGCCTATTCACACATTAAAGTTGGATTGATGAATACTTTTCACATAAAAAATACTTTCATTGATCGGATCTATTACAGTGATTACATTTTATTTCTTTATGCAGAGTCAGTTTGTGGACCAGGTAGCCTCTGGTTTCATCCTTTGTAGTAAAGGTGAAATAACCAATAAAAGCCCCTTACTGTCAATCTCTGTATGAGAAATAGTTTGTTCTCACAATTTCAGATCAGGTTGGTATCAAAGCTCAAGGTTTTGCTTAAGAGTTTGTGAAATTTGTGCAAGTAAATTGTATTATTCTGCAAAATTTGATGCTTACTAGGCTGAAATTGCAAAGAGGGGAAGGTCAAATGGTTAGAGAACAAGTTAATCCTCAACCAAGGAGGGCTAGAGTGCCATTACATCCACCTTCCATTTCATCCTCAATAGCCTTAGAATCAGCCACAAACATGTCTTCCAAAGAAGGAGAAGTACATGAGGAAATGGATCCCAAGGAAGAAGAAAGAGTCTTTAGAAAAGCTTTCTTGGACTTGACTGAGATGGTTAGGATCCTATACCAGGAGAGAAATGATAGGATTGCTGGAGAAGGGTCTAGAAACCAAAGAGAAGAAGGAGATTCTTCAGGAAGAAAGAAAGACAAAGATGAGTCTAAGAAAGGGAATGGAGGAAATGGTGATCCACCATCTCCATCATCATCCTCATCCTCCACATAATCCTCTTCAACTTCTGAAAATCAGTCACAAAAAACAAAAACATCTCTTAAAAATCCTTTGTTAAAGCTTGATGTGAAGTTTGATTTTCCGATGTTTAATGGTGATGTGAATGCAGAAAAATTGGATAACTGGATTAGACAGTTGGAAGTCTATCTAAGAATTCAGAATTTGCATGATTCTGACACAAAAATCCAATTAGCCTCTTTGAGAATGGATAGAGCAGCTTTAATTTAGTGGCAAGCCAAGACTAGAGAGGAGATTAAAAAGCATGGTAAGATAACTCTAACTTGGAATGAGTTTATTACAGCTATTGAGAGACAATTTTATCCTCTTGCTCATATTCAGAAAGCAATCATGAATTGGCAAAATTTTAGGCAACTTAAGGGTCAAAATGTGCAAGATTATACCCAAGAGTTTAGAAGGAGAGCACTTCTACTTGGGGTAGACTTACAAAGTCAAGACACCTTGTTGAAATACATAGGAGGTTTGCACAATTATCTGCAACATACTATTCTAATGTTTAATCCTACCAGCTTAGATGAAGTCTGTGTGTAGGCTACACATTTAGAAGCTAGAGGAAAGAATATTTTTGATGAGGATAGTAATTTCAAAAACAAAGGAAAGAAGAGAGTTGCAAATTCAAGAAAGGAAAAAGGAAAGTTCTTTTGCAAGAACTGTTCAAAGACAAGTCATGATGAAGATCATTGCTGGAAGCTTCATCCTGAACTGAAACCAGAAAAATTCAAGAACAAAAACAAGACCAAAGAAAAGGAGAAAACTATAGCAACAGTTGAGCAAGACTTAGGGTCAGACTCAGGAGATGAGACAAAAAGCATAGCCATGGTTTTAAAGAACAATAAGGGGAAAGAAGTGGTGCAATACAAAATTCCCAGTTCTAGCTCTTTGAATTGTCACAAAGATACTCATGAAGAAAAGAGGAGGATAGAGCTTTTCCATGTGAGGGTAATTTCAAAACATACCAAAATTGACACACTATTTGACAGTGGGTCACAAGCTAATCTTATATCTGAAGACTTGGTCAAGCAGCTGAAACTTGAGACCATTCCACATCCGAAGCCTTATCCACTTGGATGGATATGCAAGGATGCCAATTTGCAGGTATGAAGGAAGTGCATATTGCGCTTTGCAATAACTGCACACTTTATTGACACAGTGGAACTTGATGTGGTGCCGCTTGATATCTCAGGTATTGTTTTGGGAAGTCCTTATTTATTTGACAGGAGGGCCATCTTTCATCGCCATGAAAACAAGTATCACTTGTTCAAAGATGGTAAAGAGTACATTTTGAGAGCTCACAAGAAGAAGCTGGAATCTTCTTTACTCCATGCATGTCAATTGAAAAGACTGGTTAATGCAAGTCAAAGTCTAACTTTGTTGATGTTGAAACGACCAGATTTTGAGCATTCACCTTTTTATGATGTTGCTCATAATTTGTCTCAGTTTGATAACAGTTTGTCTTTGAAAAAAGATGATGTTATGTTGCACGAATTGCCTTTTGGGTCAGCCAATGCAGAAAATGAAGTGTCAAAACAAAGCAGTGCAAGCAAGAAGGACACACAATTCAGCATGGGAAAAAGTTGGTTTCAGAATGGTACAATTAACCATGGGAACAATTTTAAAGGTGAAAGTCATTTTAAGTCTTTCTGGAAGTTTGATCAATGTAGATAAAGTTTGTTTTCTGCAGATTACAATTTCTGTTCTGCAAATATTAATCATTTGCATCATGACTCCGTCAATCTTAGCAATGGTAGATCAATTGATTCCAAAGACAGGTTATCATTTTCTCAAAAGCTTCAGTTGATGAAATCGGGTAGATTTCAGTTATTCAAGGGTGGAAGAGTGGAGAATAAGTCTCCACATCATCAGTTTGAGTAATCAGAAAGATTTTGAGGGTCCAAAAGCTTCCCATTTGGGAGGTGTGATCAGGAGATCAAATCTCTTGTAGAAAAATGCTCAAAAATGAAGTTGCTCAGAATTGGTCTGAACCAAAACGACAGGTAAGAGCTCGCCAAAAAGATCCTGTAGCCGTGAACGGCACTCAAATCCGTTACCATATGGAGGAGATATTACATTTTGAAATCGCCCAATAACCTTCATTTTTGAAAGGAATTTTTTAATACTATGTGTTGGAATAATTTTATTTATTTTTATTAAGGTTTAATAAATTAATTAAATTATATAGTTTTCAATATTTTATATGGTTTAATTTAATCATATATTATATTAATTAATTATATGTTTTAATTAATTTTAAATTTTAATTAAACCTTATTAAAAAAATTTAAATGTTTAACCATACCATATATTAAAACAAAATTCAAATGTGAAAAAGGTTTTAAAATCAGTTCTAAGGATATGGCATTCAACGTATGTTTTTAAAGGTTTAAGCCATATATTGTAAGTTTTAAAGGCACGTGGCCTTGTAATGTGTGTAAAGAGTGGTAGTTCAAACCATATGGAAGCCAAGTCTATTAACGGTCAACGAAAACGGCGGGGTCTTGGTATACGTGGGTTTAAAAAAAACGTGTTGTGGAATGGCGCGCATAAAGAAACGATTGTATTAATATTAATTGTCACCGCTTAAACATGTGGCCACACACATTAACCTTAAGTTCTACCCCTCCAATTCGGCGGCAGTTTCGGCGGACCCTCTAATTTAGCGCCGACCTCCAGATTTGTCGGAGCTATCTGGCAGTTAGCCAGACTTAGCTGGAGTGAATCTAGGAAAACTTCAGTTAGCCATAACTTTGGCTAGGGAAGTCCTTTTTGGACAAATGTTTTTTTGATTTTGAGTGATTGGAT
The DNA here is from genome assembly GCA_034641835.2 of Pinus albicaulis. Taxonomy (NCBI): domain Eukaryota; kingdom Viridiplantae; phylum Streptophyta; class Pinopsida; order Pinales; family Pinaceae; genus Pinus; species Pinus albicaulis. The sequence goes on from CM076570.1 coordinate 141,212,793, forward strand.
CATTCTGGAGCTGTTGGGAGTGTTTGCAGAGCCATCAGGGCGCTCTATCAGAGAATTTACCAGCGTTTTTGGTCATGGAGCCACCAGGGCCTAAGGAAAGAAGAGATTTTTTGGACTATCTTCATCCAATGGAGGTGTTTGTTTAGTCATTTTATACTGATTTGAGCCTTATGAATCTTAATTTGCAGTGTATTTTTCCATTTGAGGCTTCTATATAGTTGTATTCACATTTTGAGCATTTAATCAAAGAGGAAAAAGCCTAATTAGAGGCTTTTGGACCCAACGAAGGTAGCCCAAGAGAGGGGTGAAATGATTAAAGAATTATTTGCTGTCATACTGTATATTTTTGCTGCATTATTTCAGATTCTACTCCTTTAAATAGTAAATTTTTATAAGTAAACTTTTCCCAAGCAGGTTTAAACAAAGAACAAAACTTATCAGTTCATCTTCAAACCACTATACTTCATTTGCAGAATACATAATCTTGCCTATTCAGACATTAAAGTTGGATTAATGAATACTTTGCACATAACAAATACTTTCATTGATCGGATCTATTACAGTGATTACATATTATTTCTTTAGGCAGAGTCAGTTTGTGGACCAGGTAGCCTTTGGTTTCATCCTTTGTAGTAAAGGTGAAATAACCAGTAAAAGCCCCTTACTGTCAATCTCTGTATGAGAAATAGTTTGTTCTCACAATTTCAGATCAGGTGAAGAGGTTTTCAATCGGGATCAAGGAGCAGTTAAGAATTCCTTAAACCGGATAATGAAGAAGGATGAAGGGGTCAATCGGGATTAGAGGGAAATTAAGAATCCTCTAAACCAGATAGCAGAAGAAACCATAAAAATGTACAACAGTTAAGAACATAGTGTAATTAAACAAATTCTGCACTAAAACTACTGTTATAACATTCAAATTCAGAAAACATGCAAGTTTATAGAATACTTAAGAAAAGAACATGAACAATTGAAATATACTTCACTGAGATAGCTCAACACATGAATCCTGTAAAGAAATGCTTTTATTACTTGTCCTATCTGTTGACTGGAAATTGGTACAATAATCCTTTGGGAAGCAGATCAGTCAGCTATAGAAATATTCAGGAATCCATACTTGACCTAACCAGATTGACTGCGACCCTTAATACTTCATTTTATGAAATATTTATACAAAAATATTACAAAAATATCCTCAAGTGACTATGATTTATTCTAGGAAATAAAATATCTAAATGCAAAAAGGTGGTGACACCTTTCAACTGACTAATATCTGGCCCTGTTTTCCTTGCTTGCTGTTATTTGTCTGTTCTTACATCTCTCTCTTTTGCACTGTCTTCTTTCATTTATCTGCTATTTCACTTTCTACAGTAAATTGTACTAATCCTCTCATGTTTTTGTGTTTTTAGTAAAAGTGGATTTTACTAAAAAGACATATGTAAAATACAAAATGTTTCCTAGAGAGTAATTTGTATGAATTTTTGCTGTTGCTGGTGTAAATTTTTTTATCTCTGTTAACCATTACTGTCTTTATGTAAATTGTCTCTTCCTGCTCTGTTTATGGTTTAACTTCGTTTTCTTTCTGTACTTAAACTTGAATTTTTTTTCGGATGTATCTTCTGCTGACTCAAAACCTTTAAATTCTTACCTTGTGAGTATGGAGTAAACATGTTTTGGAACTAGTATCAAAATTGTTTATCCAATCTCCTGGTCTTACTAATTACCTACAAAAATAAAACAATTGTTAATGAAAATGCCAGTTTGCAGGGAGGCGATAGTGGCTTTAGGGAACAGGGAGGTTTGTGGAAGGAGTCCAGATTGTAATGAGGCTTTATCTGGTTGGTAATAGCTTTTCATTTTCTTTTGCAAATCCTCAGAGGTAAGTGAATAGCGGGATTTCATATTTTGAGAATTATTTTTATCACACAGCACAAGGTGGACAAGCGGTTTATCGCAATGGCGCGAGGGTTTAATTCAAACAAAGGTGGTTTTCATTGCAAGGCGCAGAGGTAGTATAGTAGTTTATCGCACGTAAAAAGGCGGTTTAGTGGTTTTTAGGGTGGGGGTGCGATAAGTTGTGGGAGTGCCGCATAGCAAAGGAGCGGAGGCGTGAAACCACCCATTTCACACCCCCCCTTGGCATTAATCATTGGAATGTTGGGAGATGTGATATGGAGTATTGGCCGTCATATGTGATTGGTGATAATCGAACAATTGATGGGCTTTGCGATTTTCAAAGGTGGTGGGGTCGGGTATTATGAACGCGGAGGGTTTTTTAATATAAAGTGGGTCAGCCTCAGATGCGGGTGCTTAGCTGTCATGAGACATGGCAGAGGATGTGGGTCGGCGTGTGGGCTCATTATTCCGGCACCCTAACTCATGTCTCTGTCTACATTTACTCCTCCGCTGTCATTTGCTCTGCCACATTAACGCAGCACAGAAGCCCAAATCCACGCCCGTCCATCTTGAGAATGGCTTCCTCTGGAAGCTTCATTCCTGTTCTGCTTCCTCTTCGTTCTTTATGCTCCCCTGTTGCAGCAGAGCGTAGATCTAGAACTTGCACTGGGCGTTGCTGCTCCATAGCTTGCTGCATTGATCTTGCCCCTGGTTTTCACTTCACGCAGAGCTCACTCTGCCATCTGGGGCTCAGGCCACCCTTTGCATTTTCCCCTGCTCAATGAGATTGCCCTCCCCTGACCTCCATCCCCTTTCACTCTGCTTTTCGCTCCCGTCACCCTGCTCTGAGAACAATGCCTCGACTATGACAGCGTATGCATTATTGTCGAGGTACTAGCCGTGGTCGTCTTCCCCACCAGCCTTCCACTACTACTTCCGACTCTTCATATCCCTCTTCGGATAACTTCTCGTGTCGTTATCCTGATACTAGGAGCGATCACGGCCGTGAACGTGGGTGTGGGCTTTCTCATTCTGATTTGGGCTCGCCCCAATTCCCTGTCTCTCCAAGTTTCGTCCCTGGGCACCTTCACACCACCCATCTTTGCTTTCCCTTCTCTCTGAACCGACCCACAATTACTGCTACCATTACAATTGAACTCAAGGAGGAGCCCTCTGATTTGGAAGCGATGCTTCCTAGTGCTGGTGTGGAGCATAGGGTCGAAGACCAACCTTGTTATCCTACTAGCGGTAGCCTGAAAATAAAAGCTCCCAGTTGCAGTGCTACACAGGATACAAGACTTGAAGTCAACCCGGGCGACATCAAGCGAGGCTGCCAAAGCGTTAAAGATGAGAAGCAGAAGGAGGAAGATGACCCGTATGCCTATGGTTGTCGTGTGGTTGAGGAACCTCCCTCATTCTCTCATGATTCTTAATCTGGTCAGAACTCCCAGTCTCTTTCTTCATAGGTTTTTGGATGGGTACACTCCCAAGCTCATTATGTTTACTTTCTCTTTGCTTCAATTTTTCAATTATCAGTCTATGCTTCTAGGCCAGTTTCCCCTGTGTGGGCGACATGTTTTTGTGTTTTGGTTGGGAACACACTTAAGATCTTCACGCTTACTTGCTCTTCGCTTCTGGTTTTTGATAAACTGTCAATGTTCCAAGGTCGGTTTCCCCTGCGTGGGCGACATGTTTTTGATTGTCAGTAGGATAGTTTCTGTTGGAGTGGCATGTCTGGAAAACTTTCTACGTCTAGTATGCAGTGTTAGAATGCCAATTCTATGGGCAAGATCAGCTGAGGCCTTGACCTCCTTGTAACTCATTTTTGTACATTAATAGAATAGTCTCATTCAGAAAAAAAAAAATATAAAGTGGGTCAGGATTATATGAAGGAGTTAAAATGTTAGCGGGAGGGGATTTATATATGCGATGGGTTAGGGAATATATATGTGGGGTTTTAGAAGGATAACAAGGAGTTAATGTAATATAAAACTATAGGTTAAAATGATATAAAGGGGGTCGAGAATTTTAATATATGAACGGTAGGGGGTTAATATGATATATATTAACAATGGGCTAAAGAAATGTCGGGAATGTATTATGGAAAAAATATTAAAATGAAGTAGGGCCCAATATATATTAAGCATTGCAAACTTTGGATAAATGGGTTTTTCTTGTTTTATATGAAAAGGAAAAGTTAGTAAAGGGGAAGTGAATTTTCAAAGGGAAATGGGTTTTTAACTAGGGAAAGGGGTTTTTAGGAAGGAAAAAGGAGTTTTTAGGAAGGAAAAAGGGTTAGAATAAGGGGAAAGGGATATTTGTTAAAAGGAAAGGGATCTTACAAGGGGAAATGAATTCCAAGAGTGGAAATAGGGTTTTTAATAGGGGGGAATGGTTAGAAAGATATTAGTGATATGAGATGAAATAGTAAATGCTTTCATTACTTGTGAAAGTAATCTACCTACCATTTATTTATCCTAACATTTTTATTTCCTTTATTAGGTGCATTTAAGCTTGCCGACCCTTTTATTTTCTTTTGATAAGCAAGCTAATCTATTTCTAACCTTATATCTTTCCTTAGCTTAGATTAAACTGATGAGCTCATTTATTCTCTACCTAACTACTGATCTGCCAAGATTAAATGGTTTGGTCAGATATTTATTCACTAACTATCATGATATGAAATTTAAAGGCATGAATGAATGAAGATTAAACTGTATGATCATCATGAATTGTGGCATTTTGGTCAAGCTGCACACAATTTTATTTGCAAAAGTAAAGTAAACTAAAATTAGTGGCATTTGAATGTGCAACACTTTCAGGATTTTTGTTTCTTTTTGTGTGGTTCATATTTTATATCCTTTTTTATTCATCTTTTCTTTTGGTCCTTTGATTATTCTTTTAGGACATACCCTCTTTTCATTTTTAAATATGGGAAAACATTTGCAGAAAGCGAAGGTATGTACAATATTACAAGACTAAAAATAACCAATTCAAAATTACGATCCCTATTATTATAGGACCATAACACCCTCTTTGATAACTTTATCCATGATTTCCCCCCTTTACCCTTACCTACACAACCCAGGTTTGGTGTAACTTCTGTGAGAGTTCCAATAACCCTTTGACATGTCAAATATTATTTGAATCTAAGAGACAACACAAACTCGAAAGGGAGTGTTATTGCCTAAATATACCTCAGGCTGAAAGAAGGCAGAGTTCAGGGTAACATCAAACCACACTCAGTCTGGTAGCTAGCCCTACCAGAACAGGAGAGGGCTCTCTCCGGGTCAATCTCAGCAAAAATAATCAATAGGGCTCGAGATGAATTTAAATAAAAGCTAATTTTAGGCTAGGTATATAAGTAAAGGAGTTTGATTACGTTTTGGGGGTTTTTTTTGGAAGAATAAAGAAAGGGAAGTTTTGTGTCTTGGGGATGAGGCCCTAGTTTCTTTTGTAGTTCGGCCGGGGGCAAGGAAGGGCACTTGATGCTTGAATTAATGAATGGAGCAGGTTCAAGTACCGGTGAGGATTCTGATAGGCAAGAGGATTTCAAGAATCCTCTTCAAATGAGTTTAGTAACATGAAAAATTAAACAAATCAAGGCAGAGCAAAGCACCCAAATCCATTCCACCTTTATAACTCATTTGTTTAATTTAAAACAAAGGGAGGAGAAGGGAAATGATACAATGATAAATGTCCAATGAGAATCTTAAAAAATCAAATAGAGAAACACACCATCAAAACACAGCCACATGGATCCCAAGAGTGCTGCAAACCCTGGTCTATTCCTTTGCCAAAATTGCATAGATGAAATGTACAATGAAGTGCCAAGCAAACCCAAGTGTCCAACCCTGAAAATAACTGAAGAAATACAAGATATAGACAAGCCTAACTAATCCCCATATCTATAGGGGTCTAGCTCACCATTCTAGGAGCTATTTCAACCATATCTAAACTAAGAACAGGAAAATAGGCAATGAAACAACTTGCCTATATATGATAGGAAACTGATTAATTCACTTACATTTCACTTTTTGGTGAATGAATCTACTAAGATGAGTAAAAATGTTCCAAAATTACATCAAATTCATGAAATTACATCAATTTACATCAAGAGTTACATAAAAAAGTCAAACTAGCAAAAACTAGGTGAAAATCTGAGCTGCTGAGTGAAAAATAGGACAAATTTCCCAATGCACCGTGCCTGAAATCTCTATGCATAGCACAACTTTGAGGCTGATTTGGAGGGCCTTCCTGAAGTCAAAATTGAGTGCAGGATAGCTCGTTGGAAGGCTCTGCCTATTTTATTTCCAACCCAAGTGAAATTTCTGAATTTGGTTGCAATTTTCCCCTCCAAAAATCAAATCTCCCAACACTACTTCCTGTGTGTCCAAAAAGTGGCAGAAAGGTCATTTTTAGGGTGTTTTTGACCCTTTAGGAAACCAAAAACTTGTCAAAATCCTTAGGTAATGGATAGGCATGCATAAATTTTGATGAAAAATCCATAAATGCAAATTTTTCCTCAAAATGAGCAGCCAATTATAAGCGTGCGCCAAGTGGCGCTACGCGTCGGGCGGAAAAATTTGTGTTTAGGCCAAAAAATTCAAAATTGACAAAAATTTTCCAAAATTTCTTGAAATTTGGGCTGAATGTCCACCATCAAGCACTATTCTAGGCCAAAGAAGCTTCGGCCAACATTTGGAGTCTATCATGCCTTTTACGACGCTTTAGTGCCCTCTTTAGCCTTGCTTTTAGGATCTTGATCCTCGCTTTGCAAACATGATTTCGCGCCCAATAATGGTTCTTCATGTGCCTGAGCATGTTCTTTTCATTTTTTCCTTCTCCAACAACTTCTCAAGATGAATATTGACCCTCTCAAGCCAAGTCTCTCTATCAGCCTCAATCTCCCGCTCAATGGGTGTCATCTCTATTTGCTTTTTCTGATACCATTGTTCTCGTATGTTTAACCCATGATTGTTCACGATCCTCCAATTGTTTGTTATACCGCTCTAGATAGTTGTCCATTGGGCTTCCGCAACTCGATGGTCAATGTGTCGATCCACTTTCCTGCTCCCGAATGGTCTCTCTCAACTGAGTTTGAGAGCCCAAATCCTCATCAATCAATATGAAATCGCATCCCGACTTCCCCAGCATTCCCATCCCACATGGCCTCTTACCTCTGCCCCGTGCACTCTATACCTAGGTCTGCCGATGATGACAACGAGACCCTCTCCACCTCAAAGAGATAGTACCACGTTTCCAAGGTCTAAACACACTCTTGCTCTCTCGATAAGTAACAAACACTGGCACACTGATAGGCTCCGTCTCGTGACCTTCAGGCTGATGTGAAGGTTCACCTGGCTCATGAACAACCTCCGGAGGAACCTGAGGAATTGTGAAGAAATCACGGGAAATGAAATCCTCCCATGAGACACCCTGCAATCCAAGCTGATGTACAACCACGATCTTGATGAGTGCATAGTGATAAATACTGTTGTACTGCTGCTCGGGAGTTTTCTTCTGCACAAGACTGGTCATTCTCTCGATATTCCGGCACATGAAATAAGGTATGTTCATCATCCTCACTCTCGTTAAATGCATCAATAACCTGATGTGGTAGGAATAGAGGCGTGAAAACTGGCCCTCACAACTGAAATATCTGATAATGAGTTTCATCAGAGGCGCATAGGATTCCTTCAAAAACCGGAATGGGAACACCCTGCTGAGCTGCCTCACAAAGCTAGGCCTGATGTATGGTTCATAATGCACTCTGTCCACCTGCTATCTTTTGTTCCACTGTTCACCCACATTCGATATCCCGGTTGCTTGAGAGATGGTTTCTGGTGTCAAAGTGAAATTTACACCAGCAAGAGTTACCTGACCATCATGTAAATGCAATACAAAAAAATGAGCTAACTCCTGATGATGATGAATCCTGGAAATAATTTCATAATACTGATAGCATGACTGCTCTCAAAAACATGCCATGGCAAGTGGGCAAGCCTGCAATTGAGTCAATGAGGTGGGCTCTTCTCTCACATGTTTGCCACCTTTACTAGGCCTTCTAGGTGCATGTAGCTCAGTGGTAGAATCACTATCTCTGTCATATGATGTATTAGTGTCTGTCTCCATGATGTTTCAAGGTCTATGTTTGGCTTGTATGAGATGAAAATGAGAATTTGGTGTTTTGTTTTAGTTGCCAAATGTGTGTTAAAGGGGAGGGACTGTAGGAGATATAGGGCAATGGGAACAATGAAGTCTTGCCAAGTGGAATTTTCCTTTTTGAAAGCTTTTGATTTGACAAACTTATGGACAAGGGACAGCCACTTGACTATCTAGGAAACTTGGGGTTTGGGAATTTTTACAATTGAAATGGGAAAGGGAGAGGGATAGGAAATGAAATGACTAGGGATAGGGATAATAGGACTTAGGAATAAGTGACTTTGAGGATGCAAGGGGATAGGGGATGAACAGTAATAATAGGATTACAGTGAGGGAAGGAATAAACAAGGCGGGGAAATGGAGTATTTGGCACCACAATTAATTTTAAAACTTCAATTTCAAAACCCTAAGGAGCAATTTTAAACAAGGGAATAGGGTTTAAATTTTTGGCATTTCAAATTCTCATAATCCATCTCAATCACCACCAAACATTGTTTAATAGCAATGACAAAGTCTCATAACTTACTTGGAGCATAGGAGATTGAGTCAATTTGAATTTTTGTGGAGCAATGGAAAAAATTTTGGTTGTCGGCCCTGTGCGCCGCAACAGTGGCCCAGTGCGTTACGACTGTTGTATGCGTCGTGCCCGTTCAGAAATCCACAGAGCTGAGCGGCCCTATGCGCCACGACCTCCACCCAGTGCGCCGCGACAGTAAACTCACCCACAGTTTCGCCTTCAAACACTGTTTCGCTTCTTCCACTATTTCTTGACTTCACTCTTGTATTTGGCTTGCAAATGGATTATTGAAACACAAAATATCTTTTATGCCATAGACTTTGATTATTTTATTTGAAAAAACCCACTTTGGTAATGTTTGAACTTTGACACTTTTCACATAAACTCTATTTTTGTTTCCTTTGTGATTTTTGGACTGATGATGAATCTCTTGTCTATCTTTGCAGGGATAGCTGGCATGGGATCTTGGCAAAGGTGACCATGTTTGCGCCTGAAGAACTTTACAACTGAAAAAACTTTGAAAATTACATTGCATTTATTACAAAAGGATGAAATAGACGATTTTTCTTCAAAACAGATTTTTGAAGAAAAATCATTATCAAGCATTATGACGATGAAATTTTTGCACTGAAAACCTATTTCGAACCCCTCTCATGCGCCTGCTGACATTATTAGTCATTTTGAAGACTAAATTAACGAAACCCTAGACCTAATGAGACTAAAAACCCTAAAAATGATTGGCCAAATCCGCAGACCAAAAATAACTATAAATGATTTTGATACGATCAATGACAATGCGATCAGTAGAAAACATTTTATACAGACAAAGAGTGACAAGAACTCTAATGATCGAAGGATCCATGTCTTAATGGAATGCAAACGAATCGACTAAACGAGACACCTAAAATGAAATGCAACAAGAGAAATTTGATCTCTGATGGAGGGATGAAGATACCGACTCTAACAGGGAGAATCCTATTGCTTCCTATGATTGGGAGCTTGTCATTAGGGGAATTTTGAGGTCTAAAATGGGCCTCCTAAGGAAATTATAAAATAATAGTGGAAAAAATCAAATAAGATTTGATGACATCATCAAATTTTAGAGGGAAACTACTTTTTCAACTCATATTTTCAACTTATCTCCCAAATTTTTTACTCAAATTTCGAGCGAGAGTACTCGTTGGATGCGAAATTTAATTCCTCATCCAAGGAGTACCCATGTTGCATACTTCTGATGGGTCCTACTACACGAAAAATGAGAAATACATAAAAAACGTGATTGTAATCACATTTTTTTTTATATGTATTTCCCATTTTTCATGTCGCAGGGTTCATTGAAAGTATGCAACATGGGTACTCCTTGGATGAGGACTTAAATTTTGCATCCAATGAGTACTCCCACTCGAAATGTGAGTAAAAATTGTGGGAGATAAGTTGAAAATACGAGTTGAAAAAGTAGTTTTATTATTTTATTATTTTTTAAATATTTTTACCCTTTTATTTAAAAAATGGTAAATCATCCCCCATGGTTGACATCATCATCTTGAATCCTATTGGTTTTTATAAAGTTTATTTTTGTTGTACTTTTTTCTTAGGAGGCCCATTTTAGACCTCAAAATTCCCCTAATGAGATATTAAACTTGTGTCTCATACTCAATATGAAGAGGCCACTCCCGATTCCTACTTGGTTGACTCACCACCCCCATGCCATGTCTTCCCTTTTGATGTCTCGTTCTTTCAAGAATATTCCAAGTTTCATGTATATCATGATACCCACAAACCTCAAGCCAACTATGACCCTCCTTTTCCCTTAAATAATGATATTAATGATTAGCATGATAAGGATGAGTTGAATCGTGGTGATAAGGATACTTTTCCTAACTCCATGACCAATAATTATTTTTGGATACTGATAAAGAGGTTTCTACTTCCGATCTTGAGGATGCTTCACACTTCCTCGATACCAATGATGATACATTATTTGAAGCCCACAAGGAAGTTCTTGCTTGTAAAGAGTCGAGTCTTAATTGTGAAAACCTCTGTCATGACATGAATAATGAGGAGACATTCTTTGACGAGCTTGAAATTAAGTACCCCCTTTGGATATCAAGAATGCCTTGCGCTTTGTAGATGTGTATGATGATACCTTCTTCAATGAACTTGAAAAGGAAATCACTGTTTTTAATCCTGGGGATGCCTTGTCGACTATTCTGATTGAACTTGAAGGATCTAAATGAAAAATTCCTAGGCCGCTTTGTAATGTTAATGATTTTTAGTATCATATTGATGCGTAACTTAATGTAAATCTTGAATGTATTACACATGTTCTATTTATCTAGTATGGTATGCGATTTTCAGTACACTTCCATTGGTTGGCACGTCATGTGTAACGACCAACAATACTTTTGGCTTCTTGTTAAGCCATTTTCACTGCCACAAACACTTGTTGGTTGGTACGATAACCACCCTTACATGGATGCCATCCAACAAGCCATAAACATTGCATGCAAGACTCAAGACCCCTTCCTCTACACTAATTTTCACCCTATATGCATGCTATTTCTTGAAGTATTAAAGTTTATACATAAATAAAATTTTAAATAAATAAATAATTTTGAAAAAAATATAATAAGAAAAAGGCACATTTTTTTTTTTTTCAATTTATTTGCTTGTTATGTTTTGATCTTTGATTTCTTTTGTAGTGATGTCACTTTTGAAATTTTCGTTCTCTTTTCTTGCTTCTATTATGGTCTTATCTATGATTTTATATCTTGTGTATTTCCCTTTATGCTTCAGTCATCAATCAAAATTTGAAATATTTCACTTTGTCATCATGAAATTAAGGGAGCTCCAGTCAAGTTTAAATGGATCAATGGATTAAAAGGAATATACTCATGCAATATTTTTCATTAACGTGTTGGTGGTTTGGTGAGAATAGGATATGCGGGAAACCTTTAATACATCTCATGCCCACCCTTGAAAAACCTGCCTGATCAAACTTCGACTCACTTATGTGGAGGTCTTGCCTAAAGGTAATTCTCGTCTCGCTCGTAGGTCTTTTGCCTCCCCCTTATTTCTTTTCTTTTGAGTGCAAGAACTTGCCTATGTGTGAAAAACTAAAGACTTGTCTTCTTTGCACTTCTTCTCATTCCCAATGTTTCATAATTTCTCCCACTTCCTTCATCCCTCTTCCTTTTTGATTTCACAACTCTTCATATTCTCAAAATCCTTGCTTGTGCACCCTTGGAACTAGTGCACTTTTTTTGGTTGGCAGATGTTGATGATATTTCTCATCAACATTAGCTAATATAAACTCAACTACACCTCTCTACTCACCATATTCTATTTCATTCCTTAACCTCACAATTGACACTTCCACTTTATTAACACCTACATTTCTAGTTCCACTTATATATTAATGATATGGCTTATCTTATAAATTTTAGTTCCTCTCTTGTCAGATTTGTGTCCTGATGATGAGTCTTGGTTAGACTCGAAACGTAGACATATAAAAACTACAAGGAAAAGACCCTTTAGCGGATGTTTTTGAGGAACCCCTTATAAAAATACCCCATACATCTGTTTCTAGCGGAGATTACTAGAGGAGGTTGGCAGGTGGAGGGTTTTGCGGATGTTTTCCGCTCAGTGCGCTTATCATCCGAAATCACACCGATGCTCTCTACAAGAGAAAGCACCAATGTGCACAAAAAATTGGGACATCAGACATCCTGCGCTCCGTACACACCCACCTGGTGCGTCATATTACTGTAGAGCATTGGTGCTTCACAACTCTTCCGCGCTGGTGCATCATAAAACACCGCGCCAAATCAGAAACCGCCCGGTGTAGTATTAAGAAACTGCACTAGTGCATCATAAAACACTGTGCCAAAACAGAAACCGATCGGTGCGTTCATAAGAAACAACACCGGTGCACCTGTAAAACCTGCGCACCGCAAAAGGGTTAAATAAAAAAAAAAATATGACCAAAAAACTGCATTTTTCACCTTTTTCAGTGCTCCAGAGCTCTCAATCTCTGGTGCGCTCTACAAAAGAAAGCATCGGTCTGCTCTACAAGAGAAAGCACCGGTGCGCACAAAACATTGGCACACTGGACAACGTGCCTCTGTACACACCCACTTGATGTGTCCTATTACTGTAGAGCACCGATGCTTCACAACTCTTCCGCTTCGTTGCATCATAAAATACCGCGCCAAAACAGAAGCCACCCGGTGCGGTGTTAAGAAACCGCACCGGTGCATCTTAAAACACCACGCCAAAACTAAAACTGACCAGTGCATTTGCAGAAAAAACGCCAGTGCACCTATAAAACCCGTGCACCGGAACAAGGTTAATTAAAAAAAATTACATCCAAAAAACCACATTTTTCACTTTTCTTAGTGCTCAATCTCCGGTGCGCTCTACAAGAGAAAACAACGATCGCACAAAACATTGGTACCCCAGACACCGTGCGCTCCATCCACACCCGCCTGGTGCTTCCTATTACTGTAGAGCACCGGTGCATCCTATTACTGTAGAGCACCGGTGCTTCGCAACTATTCCGCCTCGGTGCATCATAAAACACCGCGCCAAAACAGAAACTAACTAGTGCGGTGTTAAGAAACCGCACCGGTGCATCATAAAACACCGCGCCAAAACTGAAACTACCCGGTGCGGTCTTATGAAACCGCACTAGTGCGCCTGTAAAACCCCGTGCACCAGAACATGGTTAAATAAAAAAAAATTACAGCCAAAAAGCCGCATTTTTCACTTTTCTCAGTGCTCCATAGATCTCAAGAACTAGTGCAATTTATCCTTGTCTGAGCCACCCTAACATTGGTGCTCCCATTACACCCGTTGCACACACTACTGCTGTGCATTGCCTACCAATCTCCAACTTGCATTTTTCAAAATGGTGGGCAAATTTTCTTTTGCAAATTCTAAAGCCAATATGCCTCCTTGATGGCGAAATGTACAGGTATTTTTCTTTTTTTTCCATAATTAACCTTTTTAGCAAATTTGAATTTCAAATAGCTTTAAAAGTAACCATTTAAAAGATATATATATATATATATATATATATATATATATATATATTTTTTTTTGGTCGCGCGGTGCGCACGAGCTGTTCGACTTGCACTGGTAAACGGTGCTGCCTGTAAAATTTACATGCCGCACCACAACCTGTGCTAATGGTATCCACACTGTGTCCGGGGTGGTACTGAAAGACGCCCCGCGTTATTTTAAAATTAAAAAAAAAAGTGCGGTGCAGTCATTTAGCCAGTCGCACTGTTAACCATGGGAATAGCAACACGGTGCATTGATGCACAACTATACGCGTTAGGGCGTATATTTTAGTCAGCGCACCGCTCTTCTGATACCATATATAGTCAACGGTGCTTTTAAAAATTTTCAGGTGCACCACATACAGTGCGTTGTATGTCATCTGGGGCATCGCCCCCAGTGCGCTAGAAACAAACTCCACACCGGAACCGGTGCATGACTGTTTTTCTGGTGCACCGACTGGTCTGTTTTTTTTTCCAAAAAATATTATATATGTATATTCCTAAATACATGTCTGATTTAATAAAAAAAATTATTTGATGTCAATGATTCAGAGAGAAGAGGAGGAACAATAGCAACAACAGGCGGAGTAGTATGACATGGTTCACCTGTGGGAGGCACGAGAGAGGGAGAGAGATGCATACCCTCACTTTATTACAACAGCTACCCAGGGGCTCCTAAGGCAGGTAGGCCTCCTCAAGTTCTATGAGGAGGCTACTTCCTTAAAGGCCCATGGTGTGTTTTTGAGACATTCATCTGCAGTGGAATGCCCACCGTAATGTGCTTTCCGGTGTTGGCCCCAACTGTGTTGGTGCACACACCCACTAAGGAGGATATATATTTCATTACAGGGCTATTGAGGAGAGGGGTGGATTTTCCCTTGTTCCCAGAGGTTCCAGCTGGTTGTGTAGTATGGATTTAGTTAGTTTACTCCCAGAGATACATTGGAGAATCAGTACTGTCTCCTGTAGAGTTTCAGGTCGCTGGAGGTTAGTTATGTATTGGTGCATTTGGTAGGGAGGAGGTGCAGTGTCTCTCACTTATCATTTCGACCATTTCGTACAACACCAGTGATAGGAAACACATTAGTTGCTTGCTTCTATATTATCTTGATTCTTTAGTACATGAGCCATGACTTGTGAGGTGGTCTGCCATTTTTTTGCGGCAGTTATGTGCAGCGTTAGATAGATGTCGGGCTCATGCAAAAGGGAGGGTCAACTTCCCTTTTGCTTCAGAGATTTTTTGTTTATTTTTTGAGAGGTTTCTAGAGATGAGGCCTACTTTTGTTCGGTAACCTCGTAGGCCGATGTTGGAGGCACGTATGCACATTTAGGGGCAGATGATGCCCAAGAGGGGAGAGACTATGTTTCCAGCCAGGATATCGCATGATGCACTGGACTTACTATCCAGTGTTGATGAGTTGCATCCATTCATTATGGTCCCCTATCCTTATGCTGGATTGGATTGACGAGGGTGTGCCAACATCCTCTTCACAAATGATGAGCCGCTAGATGATAGAGGTAATATTACTGTTTTATTTATATTTATTCTAACATGTTATTTAAATTGTTTTTATTAAATTGTGTAATCAAATTGTCTAATTATTGTTGTGTAATTGTATATATTTTGCAGACATTGGCTCTTTTGATGGCGAGGAGATGCCGGTACCATGACATGATCTAGGTGTAGATCTTGATGACAATGAGGGCATGCCAGATGCCGAGGATCATCAGGAGGCCGGTGCAGAGAGACATGCTTATGGTGGTGCGCCGATATTGCCTTTTGCTAGGCACGATCGACTAGATACTAGATACAAGATGGAGTTGGGTGGCCAACTCATTGCATTGATTGTTGAGGCGGGCTTGAGGTCCGCTCATTACAGAGACATACAGGCTGATGATAGGCTATTACAGAAGTGGAGATGCATGTCACGTGACATGTACAGACTAATGCGGCATGTAATATGAGCTACGATAACTGTTACGTGACTAAGGAGGACCGTTGCACGTTATAGGCGTGGTCGAGCTGCGACACATGATGGACAGCCCGCGAGCAACGACTCATCATCTCATGATCGTTGACCTCGTACCGTGCCAGATGAGCATGAGCCTCCACTAGCATCTAGCAGCAATCAACATGGAGATGAGGCTGGACCATCGGCCATGTCCCTTCAACAACCTGCAGCATCCATCAGTACTCATGATCATGAGAAGGTTGGACCATCGACCGTCGAGGCTGCACCATTGACTGAGCAGGCCTCCACTATTACTGATATTGATGTTGTACTACCACCAACTGATCTATGACATTTATATTACAGTTGTATATTTTTAACATTATTCAGTTATATATATATATATATATATATATATATATATATATATATATATATATATATATATATATATATGGTCCTTTTATTTTATGTTCATGTTGTAGTTGTACTTAATTTACATGTTGGTGATCATCATGATGTGTATATTGTTAGGTCAGGTTAGATATGTTCATTTAATGTGAAGCAGCTTGTAGATAGTTGTGTATGTGATAGCATGAGTTATTTGACATAAGATGTATATTCGATATTTGTGTTTTGATGATGTTAATATATAATGTTAATTGTGTTTTGTTAGATGATTATGATCACGATGATGTTAGCGATTTTGAATGTGTTTTTTAATCGAATATGATGTTTGTACGATGGTTATCGTGATCGTGATGTTTATTAATTAATTTAACATTAAATGACCATGATATTTATTAAATATTATGTCATGATTGTAATTGAAATAAAAATTTTAATTGTATATAAAATTGTATTTGTAATTGTAATTGTAATTTTAACTGTAATTGTATGTAAAATATTTAATGTAAAATTTTAAATTGTAATTGTAATATTTAATTTTTTGTGAAATGATTGTAATTGTATGTAAAATATTTGTAAAATTGTAATTGTAATAGTAAATGTAATTCTAATTCTAATTCTAATTGTATGTAAATATTTGTAAAATTTTAATTGTATTACTGTGAAATGATTGTAATTGTAAAATTCTAATTGTAAATGTTATTGTATGTAAAATTAACATTGTAATTGTAATTCTAATCATAATTGTATGTGAAATTGTAAAATTGTAACTGTCACTGTAATTGTATGTAAAATATTTGTAAAATTTTAATTGTATTAATGTTAAAATTTTAATTGTATTAATGTGGAATGATTTTATTAAAATATTTAAATTTGTAAATTTGTAAATAATTGAAAAATAATAAATCTAGAATAATATGAATTTTTGTAACATAATAAAGTTCAGAAAATAATGCAAATAAATTCATGTACTTTATAATTATCATTATTTTATTACGATCTTACATACAAAAAAAAGAACTTTATACAATCCGGTGCGCTTCTCATCATAACATGCACCGGTGCGTCTTAGTACTAAGACGCACTAATGCTTCACAACTCTTCCGCACTGGTGCATCATAAAACACCATGCCAAACATAAAACTCGATCTTAACAAACCACACCGGTGCGCCTATAAAACCCCGTGCACCGGAACAGGGTTATCCTGTAAAGTGCAGTATTGGAGCAGCGAAGGGTTCGAATCACGGGCAAGAATTTTTTTGAGGAGATGAGGGTTTGAAAAGACGAGAGTTTAAATTTCGGATGAGAAGTTTATAGTAGAGAAAATGAGTGATTCAAACAGAAAGACAGACAAAAACGCTTACAGGGATGCAGACGGCTACAGAGCTCGACATAGTACAAAAGGAGAAAAGGAGTACAGGTTGAGACCGACAGAGAGTATTCGGTTGAGGCCAATGATAGGGTTAAGAGGTCCCATGATGGAGAAATGGAGAGCAGAGTTGATGGCAGAGAAAGATTAATAGAGGCAGTCGATAAAGCCAAGAGGCACCATGAAGGGAAGGATTCTCATTCCCTTAAGGGCAACAGAGAAATATCAATTGACGTTGTTGATCGGGCTGGTAGGTCCCATGAAGGGAAATATTCTCCAGAATGCATTTAAAAGCCGCTGGGAGTATTGTCTGAGCTTCAGTTGGCTTACATAAACTTTTATCAGCAAAGTTGACATCACATAAAATCACATCTTCGGCTTTCAATTGAACCAGATCAATGGCATCTCTAACTTGTCTGAGTTGTGGTCCTGTGGATGAAACCAGTGAAAAGTTTGCTTGTATTATAAATGGAAATCCAGTGAGCATTTCTGTGGGACGAAAAGCATAGATACATGTAGCTACCACACTTCCACCTTCAAATCCGTTTTCCATTAGAAAAGCTATTGTAATAGCCCATTTTGCAATGTATTTCCTCTGCTCAACCCTATACTCATTTTCTATGGGAAACCATTGCCTCCACATGTAATAACTGCATCGTCTAGTCGAAAATCAATCTTCTTCTGCTAACAAATGCATAATTAATGAAGGACTCGTTGCCATGGCTCCCAGAACATTCAAGGTCAGTTTCTCATAAAACAAAGATTGTATAAATTTTGTTAAGATCAAGATAGAATGCACAAAGGAGAAAAGAGGAAATTGGATGCCAAGATGGAGGAGGAACTTACAAATGAGAAAGCAGATCATGGCCGGTCAGCAAGCAGATCATGGGGCACATTTTCTTGTTGCAGGTTATGGAAAGGTTCAAGTTTATTTTTCTGAAAGAAGAAGAGGTGTAGTTTTGAAAAGAAATGGCCCAAATATTTTCACAGCAAAATGTACATTTCCAACATGTCTAAAAACTAAAATATCTCCAACTTCAATAAACTGCTCAGAAAAAAAAATTTCCCAACCATTTGTGAAAACTTCCCACGTCTTAGCATAACACAGATTCACATGTCACAATTTCCCACTTAGGCCCTATAGTATTGCATCTTCACACGCCCCACATTGCATTCTCTCCACATAATCAGTGGGGACCTCCAGCAATAAACAAAATGCATTAGAAGAATAGTTATTTCCATCAAGAATTTATCCAGTTCCAATTCTCAATTCTAATTCTAATTTTAATTCTCAAGAATAAACAAAATTCTAATTCTCAATTTCTCTGGTTGGAGTTTACTAAATTTTGGTGTATACACGTAAAAGTAATTTCGGTGCCTTAACCGCAAATTGGTGCTACTGTACATATAACCACATCGGCGCCGGTGTTACAACTGGACACACCGGTGCCGGTGTTACAAATGGATGCACCGGTGTGGTGCTATTATGTAACGCACCGCTGACGAATAAACACAAATAAAAAAAGCGCAACTCTATTTTCTTTAAGTGAAAAAAAAGCGGCAAATTGAAAAATGGGCAGCATAATATTTTCGAAATTTTAATTTCATAAAATAATTCTTTAAATAATAAACACTTTTCATTATTTCACTATTTTTGCTAAAATTTTCAGTTAGAGATTTGTAGGATACATACGTGGAGCAAGAGAGCACGAGAGCATTGTGGAGCAACGAAATACGTTCGAACAGAATTATTCAGACAATCAGAAACCAAACCTCTGGTGATTCAAACCCTGTATCATAGAATTTCAAACCATTGGAATGATTAAATTTGATTATTTTTTTTACATTTTCTGTAGTTTTATGCATTTTTACCCTAAACCCTCCATTTTTTTGTTTCTGCCCTTTCTTCTCCCTGTTCTATGATTTCAGAATTAGGGCTTTTCATTTTAGATTGACATCCAACCCACAAGATGACTTGCATAGTCAGATCCCACTCCATTCGGCCCTTGCGTGAATTTTTGGAATAAATGGTTTTTATTTTATTTTATTTTTTTAATTTTTTTTTATCGGTGCGCCCAACGTAACCTAGTGCATCGGTGCGCTGTGTTATACATCACACCGTGCAAGTACTGTGTAGTAAAAAATTTGAAAACAATTTTTTTAAATCAGTGTGCCATATCTGAAATAGGGCACCGGTGCTCCATGTTGCGAGGATAGCATATTATGGTCAATTACACTGTTTGTGCGGTGCGTTTATAGTACCCCAACGCACTGTACGGTCTATTATACTATTTTTTTGGTGCGTTTTGAATACCCCCACGCATCGACGTCGGTGTGTACAACATGAAAGACGCACCAGTTTCTTGAGATTTATTTTTTACCTGAAAAGTTGACAATTTATTTATAAATATATTAATGAATAATATGGTACATGTTTCAAATTGATAAAGAAATGATCAACAAGATATAAAGTAACAAAAATACTAATAACACATCAAGAAAAGTAAAAAAGACAAGTTCTTTGTAAATTATTTATAAAAAATATTATTTTTGAACTATATGTAAGTTTAACTAATATGTATTGTTTACTGTGTATCATGCAGAGCCATAAAATGGCGAAGCTCGATAAGATTATTTCTGATCTAGGACTAGAAGAGCGTAAAAGCTTGATGGAAAAATTGCAAAAGGATGAATAATGTGAATGAAAAAATACTATCGATCCAATATGAGTTTATTTTTTTAATTATAATCATTAATAATATACTTAAAATTATTAGATAACATGTGTCAAAAATTCTATTAATTCACATCTATTTAATGTTCTACATGGATCAACAACTCAGAAAAGGAATGTTGTTCTAAGAAAAGAAAAAAAATAGAACATGCAAATGAAACTGAATTGCTCATTAGCTCATCTAGAGTGGTGATGGAGGTTAATGAAAGGGGGAAATACTTTTACAAAAGTTTGAGGGATCTAGTGGAACGAATGTATAGACGTTCTTTCCACTTACAATACAAAAACCAATCCAATTATCCCAAGAACCAAATTTTATCTAAACTACAGGAAGAGTTTCCAGAGAATTGGTCAATAAGACATGTCATACTTTTAATAGCAAAAACGTACAAAAAAAAAAAGAAGGAATGAAAAAGTAATATTCCTTTAAGTGTTTGTCTAGAATTATTTATAAATATCACTTTTGTTATATTTACTTTTCATATATCAATATAAAAATAAAATATTTTATTGTCCTGTTACAAGATTATGAAAATCTCAAAAGATGAACGAGCTGATATTAGAAATATGCCAGTAGGAATGTCCAAAAAGGTGTACAAGGAGATGGTAAAAGAAATGGACAAAATTGCATCGTAGGAGGAGCCATCTCAACAACAACGTGCATCAAATTCAATATGTAACCATTGAATTTTTCGATCATTAGGTACAATAAATAAACAATTTAGCATCAAATATTAATTTTCAAGAATTTTCTTGCAGAGCAGAAAAGAAAAGAAAATGGAATCCATTCAGCACATAAAACATGATGACAAGGAAGAAAAGGGTTGATATCTAAGTTTGTGAGTAATTGTTACTTCCTTATAACGACTTAACTAGATTTCATTTTTGTATTTTTTAAGTTGTTTTAAAAAAATCATCATTGAATGTATTCAAACAGGTGCTAACATACAAAGAAGAACCATTAGACAAATTGATTGAAATTGAGTTAAATATGGATTGTGAGTATATGTTGTCATATCAGAAATTAATTGTGGAATTTGTAAGCATCTATCGATCTTGTTTTACTTAGCTCCGTCTATAATTAATAGAACAAAAAATCTTTTATATTAAATATATTATTTGTTATGGGGTACAAAACTTGCAGGAAACAAAGTATGGAACTATGCCAACAGATGAAATTTTGAAAGATGGCATGGTACATGGTTTTGAAAGAATGTGTATAGTTTATGAGTCAATTGTTGCTATGGTACGTCATTTCTTTTAGATTTACATTGATGTATATTATTTAATATTGCAATTTTCATTATTCTCACCAATTTTCATTATTCTCACCAATGTATATACACTCGTTATAGTTTATTTTTATGTTTGTAGATGGAAGAAGAAGAAGAAGAAAACAATCAACACCATGAACAAAACATTCCTGAAAATAATCCAAGTCATGGAAGTAGCTCTAGCAGTGACAACAATTCAAGTGAAGAATAATGATCACTATGTTTGGATATCAAAGAAAGGCGTTGTATTTTTTGAAATATGTCTATGAAATCAGACATTTTGTTAATGTAATGGACATAATGTCCCAATTGAAAGACAAAGGGATACCAATAACTATCCCATTTTGTATGACAAAGACTGTTTTATTCATATATATATATATAATAAAATACGTTTTAATTTATTCTATGGCATTCTCCATTGTTGTTATTGCGTTCTCCATTGTTGTTCTCAAATGCACTAATAAAAATTCAATTCATATGAATATTGTTATAAGATATATATGTGTCGACTTTTGATGAATAATGAATTTTAAAAAACCACAATAATTATGATATGATATAACAAATTAATTCAAACATCACATTCAAATGCATTAATAAAAATTTAATTAATATGAATATTGTTATAAGATGTGTTGACTTTTGATGAATAATGAATTTAAAACAATCACAATAATTGCAATGTCACAGGTCGATGTTTATAAAAAATACAAAATGAAAGCTGGTGCGTTTGTATTATGAATCGCACCGGTGCATTTCTACGACCTATGGGCACTACACAAATACCAAAACCAATTAAAAATATCGGTGCATTTATGTTGTGTAACCAGCTCCAAAAATAGAAGAAAAGAGATATCAACGCCTTAGAAATAAGCCACTTCGAGGGGGCAACCTCCAATACATTACATAAATGAACAATTCTTGGATGATCCAATTTACAAAACCTCCTTTCATATATATAGGAGTCCATGGGGCCATAATGTAATCCTAGTGGGCCACAATGTAATCCTAGCCGACCTAACAATAATAATTTAAGGGCACAATAATAACAAAATGGGGGTTACAAGGGTACAATAATAACAATAAGGGGGTTACACTAACAACAATAAGGGACTATTCTAGTAATATAGGGACCTAACATGCCCCTCTCCTTCAAAAAAGTGTTGTCCTCAACACTTGAGTAGCTCTGGGTGCTTCTGTATAAAATTCTCATCCTCCTATGTAGAATCTTCAGTGGGTAAGTTCTTCCACTTGATGAGATACTCTGAAATTGATCGATTCCGTAGTTGTCGAGTTCTTGTTTCCATGACCGCTTCAGGTTCCAATATGATTTTTCCTTCCTCATCAAGTTCTGGTAATATTGTTTGAATTGGAAGATTTTCACCGATAACCTTCTTTAAGCATGAAACATGGAAAATTGGATGTACTCACGAAGAAGCAGGAAGCTCCAATTTGTATGCCATAGTACCAATCTTTTGCAACACCTTGTAAGGACCATAGTACTTGGGCGATAATTTATTATCCTTCTTTTCTTGCTTGAGGGACATTTGTTTGTATGGTTGTAGCCGTAAAAATACCCAATCTCCTACATCAAAACTTCTCTCGCTGCGATGTTGATCTGCCTGTTGTTTCATTCGATTTTGTGCCAAATTCAGGTTATCCTTTAAGAGTTGGAGAACTTCTTGCTGATGCTCGATGTTATCTTCCACTGCTTGAACCTTCGAATTTTCTCTTAAATATGATGTGATGGATGGTGGATGATATCCATAAAGTGCCATAAATGGGGCCATTTTTGCTGTAGTATGGAAGGAAGTGTTATACCACCATTCAGCGAGAGGTAACCACTTGACCCATTGTGTTTGTTTATCAGATACAAAACAACGAAGATATCCTTCCAAACATTTATTTACTATCTCAGTTTGACCATCAGATTGAGGATGATAACATGAGCTATGAGCTAATTGAGTACCCAAACAAGAAAATAACTCCGTCCAAAAATTTCCCGTAAAAATGGGATCTCTGTCGCTCACAATAACCCTTGGGCTTCCATGTAGCTTTTGAATTCTGTCCACAAATGTAGTAGCAACTGTACTTGCTTTAAATGGATGAGATACTGCACAAAAGTGTGCATACTTGGTAAGTCTATCAACTACCACCATGATGACATTCTTTCCTTCAGACTTAGGTAAACCTGTGATAAAATCCATTGAAATTTCCTCCCAACGCTGACTTGGAATGGATAAAGGTTGTAGAAGTCCCGGGGTCTTAATTGTCTCCACTTTATTCTGCTGGCAAACCAAACATTCCGCCACAAACTTTTGAATATCAGATTTAAGGCCATCCCAAAAAAATTCTTTCTTCACCCTGTGGTAAGTTTTTAAAAATTCCGAGTGTCCTCCTAAAGGAGAAGTGTGCAATTCCAGAAGAATCTTTTGTTTTAGTTGGGAATTCTTACAAAGATATAAGCGATCTTTGTACCATAAGGAATCATTTTTCCAACTAAATGTATCCGATGTACTAGGATCTTGCTGCAACTTTTGAATGAGTATCCATACATCTTTGTCCTTCTTCCATTCATCTCTTGCTTCAGTTATCCAATCTGGTTGGATAATAGAAATGGCACAAAGCAATGCTTCCACCTCTTCATTCTTTCTTGAGATTGCATCTGCAACAAAATTAAGCTTTCCTTTTTTGTAGATTATTTCAAAGTCATAACCCAACATCTTTGTGACCCATTTTTGCTGCTCTTCTGAAGATAGTCTTTGTTCCAAAAAGTGTTTAACTCTATCATGATCAGTTTTTACCTTGAAGTGTCTTCCCATTAGGTAAGTTCGCCATTTCTTTAGTGCATGCAGTATTGCTAACATTTCCTTCTCATAAATAGGTTTCTGTAAATATTTTCCTTTGATTGGACGACTTTCAAAAGCAATGGGTCTTCCTTCCTGCATTAAAACTGCACCAATTCCATTTCCTGAGGCATCACATTCCACAATAAAGGTTTTTGTGAAGTCTGGTTTAGCTAAGACCGGTGCTAGGCACATTGCCTCTTTAAGACGTTCAAAGGCCTTAGTTGCTTCAGGAGTCCATGAAAATGCATCTTTCTTCAATAATGTTGTTAGAGGTGCTGCTATTCTCCCATAATTCTTAACAAACTTGCGATAATACCCTGTTAACCCGAGAAATCCTCGCAACTGCTTTATGGTTGTGGGTACTTTCCATTCCTTAATGGCTTTAATTTTGTTAGGGTCCACTTTAACACCCTCGTGAGATACAATATGACCCAGATATTCCACCTCTTGTACTCCAAAGAAACATTTGGACTTTTTTGCATATAATTGTTTCTTCTGCAATAGTTTGAGCACCCTGTCAACATGTTCAACATGATCCTTCCAAGACCCGCTGTAGATTAGTATATCATCAAAAAATACTAGCACAAATTTTCTAAGGAAGGGTTTGGAAATGGAATTCATCAACCCTTGAAATGTAGAAGGTGCATTGGTAAGGCCAAAAGGCATGACCAAAAATTCATAATGACCCTCATGAGTTCGAAATGTTGTTTTTGGAATATCTTCAGTCTTCATTCTAATTTGATGATATCCCGAATGAAGATCCAACTTGGTAAAATAAATTGCTCCATGTAATTCATCCAATAATTCATCAATCACAGGAATGGGAAATTTATCTTTAATGGTGAGCTTATTTAGCTCCCTATAATCCGGACACATTCGCCATGATCCATCCTTCTTGTGTACCAATACTATAGGAGCAGAGAAAGAACTTTGACTAGGTTGAATTATACCCGCCTCTAACATTTCTACAATCATATGTTCAATTTCGCTCTTTTGGAAGTAAGGATATCTATAAGGCCTGATGTTTGGAGGAACACTTCCTGGAATCAAATGAATAGCATGATCATGATCACGAATAGGTGGGAGTCCTTGGGGAGTTTCAAACACCTTGGAATGATTGTCCAAGACTTGTTGGAGATCTGCAGAAATAGATGATTTTGATGTCGGAACTTCTAGTGAGCATAATTGTGCAATTACGCCTCGTTGTTCTTTCTTTAGAAGCTTTGTCATGACATTAGAGCTTATTATCCTTCCCGTCTTCCCTTCAATACCCCGTAATTCGACTTCCTTTCCTTCTGAAAAAAATTTCAAGAAAAGTTCTTGAAAATTAAAAGCTACCGTCCCCAAAGATTGTAACCATTGTACTCCTAGTACAACATCAGCACCTCCCATAGGAATGGAAAGCATTGGACTATTCAATACATATTACCCCATGGTTAGCTTGATATTATTGCATTTTCTAGAGCAATTTATAGTTCCTCCATTTGCAACCATCACTTGACATTCTGGTGCTGGGTATAGGAAACAATTCAATTCCTTGGCTACCTTACAATGAATAAAATTATGGGTACTACCTGAATTAATCAACACTATTACCTTTTTCTTCTTGATATGTCCTTCTATCTTGAGAGTTTGAGGAGTGGTAATTCCTGCCAATGCATTACACGATATGGTCAGACTCATTTCTTCCTCTTCTAAGGTTGGTTCCTAGTGTATATCCTCTTCTTTTGAAGATTCTTGTTCATTTTCTTCTTCCTCTTCACAATCTATGTAAAATAATTTCTTCTCAGCACACTTATGACCTTTAGTGTATTTGCTATCACAACTGTAGCAAAGCCCTCTTGCTCTTTTTTCTTCCAATTGTTGTGGTGTCAACCTTGTAGGTTGTGGAAATCTAGACGTAGCAACACTTCCTTCTTTATAGAATTGAGTGGTAGGCTTCCTTGTCGCCATAATTTTACAGTCAATTTTTCTTGCCAACCTGAATGCCTTCTCCAATGAATCAGGTTCCAGAACGCGAACTTCATGTTGGATGTTATCCATTAAAGTGTCTATGAAGAGATCAATCCTGTGTTCCTCTGGAATATCAGTTACCCTTATATTCAATTTTTGGAAGTCCTCAATGTGCTGCCCCACTAAACCCTTTTGTTTGAGATTTATCAATTGGCTAAAGAAGGTGTTGCTCTTTGTATCCTCATAATGTGCTATCATTTCCTCCGTAAAAATTGACCAAGTGACAATTTTTTTACCAGAGCAAAGCCATCGATACCATACAAATGTATTTTGTTCTAAATGTAAAGTTGCAATGCGTACCTTTTGTGTGTTTTGCACATTATGGAGATCAAAATATTGCTCCATCTGTAGTATCCATGTTACAAGATCCTTCCCATCAAACTTCCTCATATCCATTTTTGGAGTATGGTGGTTCTTCTCGCCAACATTAGAGTTTATGAAATCGCTATTAACATTTATTTTGTTCTCATCATGAGGTTCTTCTACTATCTTTTCACCATTAGGAAACATTTCTTGTATCAACTTGGTCAAACCTTCGATGTCTGCTTTTAGATCATTCTTCATGTTTTTCATGTTGTTTTCCATGTTGTCTTTCATGTCATCCATTTTAGCTTCCATGCCAGCTTCCATGCCATCCATCTTAGCTTCCATGCCTTTCTTCAAACCATCCATCTTCTCTTCCATGCCTTTCTTCAAAACTTCCATTTCATTTTTTGTTGCTCTTTGCGAGAGCGAAATTTGTTGCACTTGCTCTTGTAATTTTGATAGATCATGTTGCAATTCTTCATCTTCATGAGTCATAGTAGACCCTTATGAAGGCTTACTGGGTGTTGAATTATTTTTACGGGGCATCTTTTAGAACCCAATACTGATATCTATTCTACAATATGCCCTTGGAATCAATTCAAATTGATTCTTCAAACAAGACTTATGCAATTCGGAAAAAAAATACACACCTTTTTCTCGCTTTTGAGGAGCTCGATATTGAAATTGGATTATCTCTGTGATTGCAGCACTTCAATATCTGAATTTTGGTACCGACGTAGCCCTCTGAATTATCTTTCGAATGCCACAGGTCTAACCTGATTTGGATTCTCCAAGACAAAGTTGTGTCAAATATCCCACAATGACCTAATTATGGACTAGTTCAGTAGAGCGAACTTGTACGACTTTCCACGTGTCACTGTTTCGTCCTTTGTATCTGAAATTGATAGCCAAGAAACTACAGTCTGAGTACTTGCGACTAATTTTTACAGCACTCCAATCCAATGCCCAGAGAGAGAGTTATTGAACTTTTCCCACGATCACCTCTTTGAGATGAAATTCAGGAGCCTGAAAAAGCACTACCTTCCCTAGATCATATCTCTAAAAATATTGCAAACCAAGCTCTGAAAGTTTTTGACGAATTTCCTCAGGATTTCAGCTTCGCACCATATGAATTTCAGATTCTGAACCTTCATAGAAAAAAATTTATAGCGAAAATTCCACGATGACCTGTTTAGGAGCCTGAAAAAAGACCTAACTTCCACAGATCATATCTCCAAAAATATTGTGAACAAAGCTCTGAAATTTTAGACAATCTTCCTTAGGATTTCGGCTTCGCACCCTAAAAATTTCAGCTTCTGAAACTTCGTAGACAAAAAGTTATAGTGAAAATTCCACGATGACCTGTTTGGAGTAGTGAAACCCTAGAATCCAAAGCTCCGATACCAAATGTTGTGTAACCAGCTCCAAAAATAGAAGAAAAGAGATATCAACGCCTTAGAAATAAGCCACTTCGAGGGGGCAACCTCCAATACATTACATAAATGAATAATTCTTGGATGATCCAATTTACAAAACGTCCTTTCTATATATAGGAGTCCATGGGGCCATAATGTAATCCTAGTGGGCCACAATGTAATCCTAGCCGACCTAACAATAATAATTTAAGGGCACAATAATAATAAAATGGGGGTTACAAGGGTACAATAATAACAATAAGGGGGTTACACTAACAACAATAAGGGACTATACTAGTAATATAGGGACCTAACAGTTTATGTGTCTATACACACTGGTGCTGTTGTACGACCTATGAGCACCGCACGCATACCGATGCCAATTATAAATCTTGGTGCGTTTGTGTGATACTGCGCACCGAGGCGTTTATGTGTCTATAAGCACCGGTGCATTTGTAAGACCTATGGGCACCACAAGAATATCGATACAAAATATAAATCTCGGTGCATTTGTGTGATACTGCGCACCGGTG
Organism: Pinus albicaulis; assembly: GCA_034641835.2. Lineage (NCBI taxonomy): Eukaryota > Viridiplantae > Streptophyta > Pinopsida > Pinales > Pinaceae > Pinus > Pinus albicaulis. Next base: position 141,241,291 of record CM076570.1, read on the forward strand.
CGTTTCTATAAGTTTATGCACCAGTGTGGTGATATGACCTATGGGCACCGCACAAATCCCAAGACCAATTAGAACGGCCCTGTGCTTTGTATCACCAAGACTACGCTCAGTGCGATTTTATACCTTAACAGCCCGGTGCGTTCTCCTTCGACCGCCCCGGGGCACCTTCTACATGTACACACCAGTGCGTTAAATCTAGAGTAGCGCACCGATGAAAAAAAACATCCGTAATAACCTCCGACCACCCATTTTTTTTTAGTTGTGTTGAATTTTCGTTAAAAGCTTCGCCAAAACCTCCGTAACCATAAACAAATGTTGTAGCAAATGTTTTTTTGACAATTTTGGCCAATTTTATAACACTAAAAACCTCCTTTATAACCTCCATTAGAGGGTCTTTTCTTTGTAGTGAAAAATGAATACTGTGGAGATTCTGAATCCTCAATTTCAAAATTCACACCACATAAACCTTCAAACTATCAACTTTTACATGTTTAAAAGAAAATGCTACCCACCTTCCACTTCAAAATCATTCAAGACCTTGTATCTCTCCTCTTTATACACACTATTAAGTCTCACGTCATTATTATAAGTTTACAAGAGTGCCCCTAGTTTTCCTAGTTTAAAAAATCTAGTCACCACCAGATGGATCCCGTCATCTCGAAACCAGTAAAAAGTGGCGGTGATATATATATATATATATATATATATATATATATATATATATATATATATATATATATCGAATGCAAATTGTTGATCTTTGGAAATAATATCTTTGCACTTATATTCTTCATGGAAATTATTAACTTAGTCAGTTGGTATCCTTAATGGAAATTGTTAACTCAGTCACTTGGTTTAATGGTAAGTCTTCATGGTTGGAACTAAGTCATGAGTTATTCAAGACCTTGTATCTCTCCTCTTTATACACATCATTAAGTCTCACATCATTATTATATGTTTACAAGAGTGCCCCTAGGTTTCCTAGTTTAAAAAATCTAGTCACCACCAGATGGATCCCATCATCTCTAAACTAGTAAAAGTGAAAGCTGAGTTATATATATATATATATATATATATATATATATATATATATATATATATATATATATATATCTTGAATGCAAATTGTTGACGCTGGAAATAATATCTTTGCACTTATATCCTTCATGGACACTGTTAACTTAGTCATTTGGTATCCTTAATGGAAATTGTTAACTTAGTAATTTGGTTTAATGGTAAGTCTTCATGGTTGGAATTAGGTCATGAGTTTAATAATTATGTAAGTCTATTGTAATGTAAATAAAATTTTAAGGAAGGTATGAGAGAAAAAAAGAAAATATGGATGAGACAAAATTACATATGGATGCAAAAATGGAATATCTATCTCAATGCATGTTTCACAAATAGCAAAGAGTTAAAGAATTTTGTTATGGAGAAATTTCGTAAACTGGTATGGGGAAAAGAATTGGGTAAACAACTATGGGGAAAAGAGTGTACATATGGGGCATGGGCATTGTCTTTTTAGCGAAAAGATTGTTAAAAGGTTGAGCCAGCTCATCATCAATTTAAATAAGAAAAGAATTTTGTTATGGAGAAGTTTAGTAAACAAGTATGGGAAGAGAATTGGGTTCAAGACCATATATCTGGAGCATAGACATTGTTTTTTCAGCTATAATATTTTTGAAAAGTTAGACTAGCGCATCATCGATTTAAATAAAAAAAAACACTAAATCGCAAAAAATCAAAAACAAAAAACTCATGGAAACATATCATTTCAGTTTTACTAATTTGTGTAACTCAAAAATGAATTTACTACGTTCTGCCACACCATTGTTATTGCAAGTAATCATTGAAACTCCACTTTCAATGCCTTACGTGGGATGTTACTGACGTAGTCTCTATATTCCTGATTGGAAAATTCAAGTACTTGCAATTATTTACACACAACTAGTGATTCTCGAAGCGTTTACAAACGAAGGCAAGATATGCTTGTGTCAATAGCGACATTCGACATGATTCGAAAGCTGCTACATCGACATTATTATGTATTTATTATGTATCGGTGTGTGAAAAAGATAATGTCCCAACAAAGTAAGAAATAATGCAACAATCTCCCAGAAAAGGAAGAAATACCTACATAATCCACTTGGTCATACTAGTAAATAATTTTATCAACCCTTGCCCAGGTTCGTGGCGTCGAGCTGAGACTAAACTCATGCAATGCATGTTACATAGAAGAGGCCCCATATATCTAACAACCGTGCTGGTGATCACTTAAATTAGTCCTTGGACGGACGAAATATATGTATGATAAATAGGACAGAGACATGTATAAAAAATATAATAAAAGGTTTGTATCAAAAGTGTAAAGTTCCCAGCTAAGGTTAACCAAAATATTAGATGGTTTCCAGATAGTTAAATGGGTGAAACAACCGAGAGCCATCTAACCGATCCGGTTCTTCAAAGAACAGTCTAGACCATCCATGAACCTCAACCAGATTTATAAAAGCAAGCGACCTGCTCATCGCAAGGGATTCCCACTCCCTCATACCCAAAAGCTGCCAGAATAGTTTCTTCCCAAGAAAACCCAAGGACGCGAAGGCAAAGTTCCATGGATTGGAGCACACTGAAGGGGTATGGTCTTCGTTTTGGTCATTAATCCATTTCATTTCTTGCCCAACTTTGGTGTAGAGTGTGCACACAATCAAGGAGCAGATCACCGATGTTTTCCTGTTTCTTTTTCATATAGCATGGAAATTGAATATTCCCACTAAGTTTTTGTTGTTTGGTTGGATTTTATGGAAAAATAAAGTTCTTACATGGGATTCTCTTATGAAGCAGGTTTTCACGGTTCCGGAAGATGTCAGCTTTGCCTTCAATATGAGGAGATTGCTATACACCTATTATTTTATTGCACCTTTTCTCTTAGAATTTGGCAACGATTTACTGTTTTTCTGGGGGACCTATATTGGAGACTTGTTGATTGCATTCAGACTATCATGGTATGGGGGGCTTCGAATTGTACTTATAAATCTATGCCCTTTTATGTTTTTTGGGAAATCTGGCGTGCCCAGAAGTGTATAATATTTGATGATATTCCTATAAGTCTGTCTAGGATTCATGGAAACATTATGTGATGGATGAATGATCGCTCTCTGCTTCCTTGGGGCATCATGGATCTATCTATTTGGAATCGTCCTCATCATATTGACCTTCCCGCGATATACTTTGACGAGGCGCAGAAGGATGGGATATGCGGTTGTGGGGCTTGAATAAAGCTCTTGGAGAATGAGCGGTATCATATTTGCTGGAATGTGGGTGCAGGCACAAATAATAAGGCTGAGATTATGGCATTATGGAGCGGGATCATGATTGCATATCCTCTCAACTTATCCTCTATACATATTTATGGAGACTCAAAACTCACTATTGACGGTATTGCTGGTAGTTTCCGGATGCATTGTCAGAATCTGATAGGGTGGATCCAACGGACAAAGTACCTTCTGACAAATTTCCAGTCCTTCTCGTTGCAACATATCTACAAAGAAAACAACTCGAGTGCTAATTCATTGTCAAAGAAAGGCCTGCTGACACCTTTTGGAGCTATACAGGTCACTCATCACATGGATTCGAATTTGGTGGAATCATTTGTTTTTCCTTTGCCTTAAACTTTTACTTCGAACCTGTGGCAAGCGAGCCTGGATCGATCAAGCGAGCCAGATATATCTTTCCCTTCCTTTTATGTTTTGCTATCACATCTTCCTGCCTTACCTATGGGCGCATATATATGTTTTTTTTGTCATTAATCATTTGACCCTATATGATGTTTATACTGTCTATAGGAGATCACCAAGTTTTTCTGTCAGGCCCTTTCTGTGTGTGCATGATTAATAGATGCAGAGGGTTGCATCTATATGAAGGATTGATCCGGCGCTCATATGGTTGTTTCTCTTTTTTTGGCACAATATTTTTCTCATGTAAAAGGCTATAAGGTTCACATGTAGTATGTAAATATAAGGATTATGTTTTATCTATTTTGATGGTTTCAGATGGAAGGCAGTCGCTGGTGATTTCATATCATGCCATTATTTGGACATGAACAAGCTTTGGCTTGGTTGAATATGTATCTGGTTTATGTATTGTTTTTAATACAACAACATTTTTTCTTCTTGAAAAAAAAAACCTTGGTTAGAGATTACACGTTGCCTCGGTTTCTTCTCCCACTTTCTCCAGTATTAGCGTGAACTTAGTCATAGCTATGTAGCTTGAAATAATATAGAAAATTCTCTCGTCACTTCTCGCCAACTTCCGTGAAGTTCAAGGTGTTGGTGTCGAGAGTAAATAATTAACATCCAAAAAAAATCTCAAAAACACAGGTTACTTTGTCAATCCTCAATGGATTTCAAAGAATGCCTCTTCTTTTGTATAGTTGTGTGTTCATTCCCTTCGACATCAACTTATCCATTCTAAGAATGTTGTAGTATCTTGATTTCCATTACCATAAGAATGATGAACCTTGAATGTTACCGAGAGAATTATCATTGTTCCCTACATCGATTGTCTTACATGATATTCAACTATAGTACAATATCAATATTAGCTTAAGTCACACCTTGGAATAGTTGCAACCATATTTTTTTGTTGAATACTCCCGCCTTGATAAGGCTTTCAATTCCACCATACTAAAACACTTTTTTTAGTAGTGTTCACATTAGGTTCTAGGGGCTACTCTCACAGGAGCCATTTCTTGGCACTAGTGCCCTTAACGACATTACTGAAATATACATAATTGAATTTCCAACTACATTAGGCATCAATAATATTTTTAGACCATGTTTAGAATAACACTTGTGTCTTATTATCTACCATTTTAAATCATATTTAGGGTAATATCACAACCATGGGACATGCAAACCTTGTTTTTTTAAAAGTAGTGATATTTTCAGATAAGATTATGGTTTTGTAGATGGGTTCATTTATTTCCCCTTGGGTCATCTTGGGTATTCTTCATGATCTCTCTCTTCATAGTATTAGTTCACATATTGTCAATTATAATATGCAAACAATGATGTATTTAAACCATACATTTTATCCTAGCTTCACAAATTAGGGGCCAACTGTTATCAGTGAAGAATTTCTCATAACAATACAATTGATTAAGAAATTCATCATCAATAGGATTGCGTACCATGACAATAAGCTACCCGCAAAGGAATTTTTTTTGTATAATCGTGTAGGTTTCCTTTGAAAAACCCACAAAATTTTTGGATACTATCTCTCGATAATCATGCAAGTAAGAAAAAGTAAGCAAACAAGTAGCTCTTTCCATTTTGGAAAAATCCATACATGAAGTTCAAGTGGGAGCTTTAAAACCTTCAATTCGATGCACCTTTGGAGACAAAAATCATATATATATATATATACAGAGAGAGAGAGAGAGAGAGAGAGAGAGAGAGAGAGAGAGCTCATTGTTACTATTGGCCACTTCTTCTCGGTGTCTTAGAAATTGGTAATAGTAGTATATGTGATTGCTTTTTATATTTATTTTGTTTTGTGTTGATTTATTCATTTTCATTTATGATATGAGTTGCTAAATTTTTATCTGTTTTCTTCTTGCTATGATTAATGTTTAGCCTTTCCATAACTTAAAGGAGATCCTTTTGCTCAACTTATCAACACAGTTATCCAAACAACGATGTTCAATTATTAGTACAATTTGGGTCCCCCTCCTGTAGAACACTCATCCCTTAAAATATACCATTGAGAGGTCACATGAAAGGAAGAGGTAAAATAATACAAGGATAATAAGAATATGCACCCAATACATTGCAGTTAGTTGAAGGTATGAATGTTGTATCATCTCTCCCTCAACTGCCTTCCTCTCGCGTTAATTTAAATTTTTGTTAGGGATATAGTGGTAGATGCTTGAGATAATTTATTCATTAGGGATAAAAATGGGAACTTGATAAGGATTCACTTATGCCCTTTTGTACTAGTTAGATAACATAGGGAATTTGAAGACCTATCTAAGGAACCATATATCCTTGAAATTTTTTACTAATCCTACCATCAGTGGATATGCCTAGGAGGAATAACATACAATTATCTTACGAGGATAATAAGATAGAGGCATATATGATGATAGCATTTATAATAGAGGGATTGGGTATAATGGCCAGGTTCCTAATGAGAAAGTGCATTTACCCCCTATTTTACTTCTAGATCCCTTTCCCATATTGGGAAGGATCCTCTAAATTTGATGGAATTACATATTATATATAAATCACTATAATGAGGCCATTTTTCAATCCCAAACTAATCTATAGATATTTCCTAAGATCCACAAATTACTAGGCAAGAGAACCTAGCATAGTTGAGGTGGAAAGGTGCTTAAGCCTTAATAAGGTTTTATCTATAGTAAACACACTTGGAAGAAATTCCAAGTTAAAATTGATGGTAAAAAAGGAAAAACAAGAAAAATAAAATGGTAAATATTAATAGATTATGCAATTTTTAGCACTGACAAGGCCCTATGAAAGGGTTAATAATGCCATTCCTCTAAAACAATATACGATGGTTGGACTCCCCTTCAAGGTAAGTGTTGAATCATATATGCAAGCTTCATAAGTCATTAATTAACCTGATTTAGGAAACTATTCTTGATTTTGGACATTCCAAATGTCTTGCTTCATTTTATTTTATTTTTTATGACTATATTCAAATGGTAAATTGTGGGGTATTATATCTAGATGGAAACCTTCTCTCTTGTTGATTAACCATTATGTGATTCTTGTAAGAATCAACATGATTTAAACCTTCTATATCAGGAAAAAAATATCTTAATGATCAACACCTATAAATCATATAGTGAAATAAAAGATCCATGGTATACTCTCTTTACAAGGCACTTTCCTAAAGAGAAGTATATTATTCTAGATGGAGATAAATTGTGTTTCTAAAACAACTAAAGTGTAGGGACATGCTACCAAAATGGTGTTGCAATGATTTTTTTTTCTTGTTCTAAGATCTAGGATTCCACAGTGCAATAGTTGGAAACTCACAATAGACTATAGGTAGGTAAACAAAATCTAATTTTCTCTATGTGAATTTCTTATACATGAAATGCAAAAAGAAGTATAAAGAGCATACCTTATTCCTAAATTTTGATGTAGATCATAGTCGGTTGATCCAATCCAATACTAACTTCATACAGGCTTTAGATTTTCCCACAAAAGATATGAACATATGATTTCTCCAACTTGTACATCTCAAGTGAATAGAATTCAAAGACAATTAACCTCAATTAATTTCCATATGAAGCCATTCACAACAAATTCATAGATCTAAATGTACTTCATAGAATAAATAAAAATGAATTGGAGGGTGGGAAATATAAATTTGTACTAGTTTATGAACATAATTTGTGCATCAACCAAGAAAATCACGCCTATTCTAGTCAACATACCTCCATTACGTAGTTTGAGGATCTTCCTTCCATAGCCACATGTATACGAGATATTCAACATAGTACATATTTTTGGATCACACTTTCAGAGGTGGAAATATATATATATATATATATATATATATATATATATATATATATATATATATATATATATATATATATATATAGACACACACACACACACACACAAAGAACTCTCAAGGAAATATCAAATATAAAGAGTGAAGGCAACATTCTTCACAAGTAAGACCCATGAGCCAAGGGCTTAATAGTCCCTTATAACCAATGCATAAGACAAGACTAGTAAACTCAAGTGAGTAACATAGGTAGATTCCAAAAAAACATGAGGTATTTAGCCAAGCCACCATATGCATGATTATACACCATGTGAATAAATGTATTGAGGTTGGATATGGGAGAAACCATCTAATCATTAGTCATTGAGGTATTCTTTTGTCAGATATGAGGTGGCCCACCAATAGTGATAATGGGTACCAAGGGATGAAAATACATTATAGCCAATGTGAATACATGTGCTAAGGTTGAACATAGATATAACCAAATAAGTAGGAGTCATTAATGTATACCCACTATAGATTAGGAGGGAACCCACCACTAATGACTACACACCTCCACAATACTATACAAGTCTCTTAGTCTACTCAGTAGATAATAATTTGTTACCAATAGGATAAGACTCAATAATGAGAAGGAAATAAGGTATCCTTCCACACTATCACAAGGAAAAAAGCATTTAAAAAAGGAATCCTTCCACAATAGCACAAGGGAAAAAGCATAAAAAAAGATAATAATTTGAGCATGACTTGAGATAGGGAATGACTAACATAGATAGTGAAGTCGTTGGATGAATGGATTATCAATGCTAGAATATCCCTTAAACATTACCATGACACTAGAATGACATGAGAAAAAAATGTATTCCAAAATAAATCAAAGATATAAACCATCAATGTAGGTGGAAATGGAAATTCTCCAAAATAATTGAAAGAATAACCAATAAAAGGAATACAAAAAAAATCATGGTATAGCTCCTAAGGCAATACTACATCCAATTTCAAAGAAAATGCTTCAAAATATGTGCTTGTTAAAGGTTATTGTAGGTTAACTACTGCCACAAACATATATGATACAGATCCTAGTTCTTCCTTACCCAACCCCACAAAAACCTTCTTTTACCCCAAAAAAAATATTTTTTGCTTTTTTGTCTTTTTAATATTATAAAGCTTTACAAAGAGTAAACTTACGGTATAATATAATGGAGGAGATAAGTGTCACAAAGGAAGAAACAAAGTTTATAACAAAAGGAACATATTAATACAAAATCAAATGACAAAATGTAGGATATGGGCACTTATAAGTGTGTCTCCCCTTAGGGATAAAAGTTCAAAATGCATAAGAAATTGATGCAAAGGTAAGAAAAAAAAGGGAATGTGTTTGCAATGAGCACAAAATAGAGAGCTGCATTGAAGCATTAAGCTCAAGTTCTCATGTGACATCCCCTGACTTGAGTTTTATATGTAAATAATATACACATGTTTTCTTTTTGAATGTTTAAGTTTGAAATACATATGAAGAACTTCATTATTACTGGGTCCTTCGTTTTGAGAGTTAAGTGGTCACACATTTTTAATATTGACCATATTTTGACCAAATGAAATAATTCAAGGATGCAGAGAAGACGACCGGTGAAGGAGAAGGGGCCTGCCAAAGATTAGCAGTTGTAGAGATGCGTCCAGAGAAATCAAGACTTAGGTAGTTGCAACCGAGATGAAAGGAACGCTGGTAGCCAGGGACACATACACAACCGAGAAAAAAAGGTAGTCGAAATAAGGGAAAGGAAGAGTATCTGAGGGAGAGGTAGCAACAAGTGCAGGGTTTAAGAAGGCCGAGGAGAAAATCCAAAAGGCGGAGAAGAAGTTGGGACTGCATCGAAATGTTGTCGCAGAACCTACTGAACCCACACGTTTCTGTCTCATATTTTTTTTGTTTTCTAGGGAAAAAATCGAAACTTTGCATTAAACATAAAATTTTTACAGAGTACATGCTAATGCATTCTATATGTTTGTGCCTCGCAAAGGAGCACTGAAAACAAATCCATATAGTTGTTTCTATCCTAGCCAAACTAAAAAAAAGTAAGCAGAAATATCAGATCTCTGCCTGAAGCTTTCTCACGAGAGAAATCAATCTATGCTTAGCCACACCAGAAACCATACCAGGGCTCCTTAAAGGAGGAAAACACCCCACGGTGTTAACTGAGACACATAATCGCATTTCAGTGGGACCCAAGCTCCCTCTTATGAGGAAACGAGCTCAAACACATCCCGCGACCAGCCAAAATTCATATAATAAGTCTGTTATAAAATTATGTTTTTTAAAAATTCTGTTTTGTCTCATCTTGCTCATATGTTATCTTTTTATTGTAACTTTATATTATATCATCAAGGCCTTTGAGCCTAATGTATTGATGTAATATGGTTGAATTTATTGAAATGAGGAGCTACAGGGTTATATGAGAATCTCTGCATGCACTTGTTATAGTATTTTAAATTTTTTATTATGAATGTACATGTGAAACATACTTTCTTCTTGAATGATTGAGCCAACTTGATCACACCTTTGATGTTCTAGTTATGATTTTATTGGGCGTTGATAGTTTTCATGGGGTTTTCCCGATACCAGATTCCAGCCTTAACTAAGTAAGGTCACAGAACACCTCAAGTGAGATGCCTTATTGTTATGATATGGTGAAAATATCAACATTACACTAGACTATGACAGAGCTTTTGTTGGCCCTTGTGCCTGAACCCAGGGTCTCAACCTGTTCATCATTTTTCTACCAACAAATGGTTCCGTTGCTCAGACCTAAATTTTTCCAAAGGAGTTTGGAAAATGGGGTCGAGAATCTTTAAGAATTATATTCAAGATTGGTAGCACAAGAAAGTAGACCGATTTGTTTCTCAAAAAGATCAACTCCGTTGTCGAAGTGCAGAGTGACTGAAGGAATAAATCTTGTATGTGGAACCTGCAAGTGACCAATACGAGATCTTCTGGTGCAAGTTCCTATAAGAGCTCTACAACTGGTTACAAATATTGAAAATAAAAGAAAAGACTAGTGGATAGAGTAGATCTCCTCATACTTGGACTCACGAAGATATTATTACAGTACATCGGCTTGAAACAGATCTGACGCAAGCTGTTGATTTTTGGGTGCAGACTGTTATCACTCCCCCCTGCTTCGCAAGGTTGAGAATGGAGCTGAAGGAAGGTAACCACAAACCAACCATTAGGTCAGGTAGCTAGCCCTACCAAGACCAGAGAGGGATATCTCAATGTCACTTTGCAGCCAAAGAGATGACTAGATATAATGATCTTAGGCTAGTTATGATGCTCAGTAGATTAGGGTTTTTGTTTGTTTGAAGTTTTGCTGGATAGGAATGACAGTTAGGGAACTAGGTGTAGGGTTTAGGTCATATTTCAAAGGCTAGATCACAGAGGTAAGGGTGAGGCAGGTAGGTAAGCTTAGAAGCATTATTAATTTGTCATTGTGTATAGAGTGAATTGAGAGGGAGTATGAATAAGCACTAAACTGAATTCATTCATCAAAAGAGCAAAGACATGTTCATGTAAATCTTATAAAAAACAGAGCATGGAAAGCATAATTTCTTTTTATAAACTGATAAGATTTAACATAAAGAAGCATAAATGTGAAATATGGATTTTGTTGGTGTCCCGTGTTTTGATAGTTTGGCAAATCAAAAGACAAGGCAACATCAGAACCAATCTTTAGAGTTACAGGATCTAGTCCTCCTGTTCTCAGAGAGGGATCTCTCAAATGTTTGTTTGCAAAGGTTTATCTTGTGTGCTTATAGTATTGATTTTAGACTAGTTATTAAGTGCAGGTGTTTGTTTGTCTGTTTGGTTAGATTGAATTGATACAGAAGAACATGAAAGGTATAGGAAAGATATATAGGATAGTAAAATATTTGTTTCATTGGGAAATGGAGTCAAAAAGAGGCCATAACACACTTATCAAAGGATATGGGATATCAAAGGGCAAATCTAACTTGGCCACAGGATCCTTTTGTTTTTGGAATGGAATGAACATTAATGATTTGGAAAGAGAGTTTCAATTCTCAACAAAGGGAATTTGAAAGCATAATTTGAAACAATAAAGAGTTCTTTGATAGACAGGGCTAACCATGAATTCTACAAATCACACCTTTAAGCAAACAATGATTTCAAAACAACTTTCAAAGTAAAATCTAAGATTCGGGGAACACCCTATTTCCTCAAATATTTTATTCTAAAGGACTTTAGAAAACATATAAGATTTACTGATAATCAGAGTCATAGAAAAGGGAACACCTAAAAACAT